>JAKVIS010000077.1:0-170786 GCA_033119425.1 Bufotes viridis
GGGGGCGGGGTGCTGTAGATGTCAGTGTTATAGGGGATACTGTCGATGTCTTTTAACAACACACACAAACATTTGTGGGGAGTCGCTCTGGTAGATAGCAGTGCGGGTGCATAACAGAGGCAAGAGGGAGTCCAGAAAGTGCAGCAAAACAGTGTTTAATTCACACTTGCATAAAGTATACAGCAAACAGTCACTTGGTGTTAATTCACACCCATCAGAAAAACGTGAGGCAAAACAAAAAGTCACATACAGGTTCCAATCACCTTGGTTTAGGTGCGGGTTCGCACCCGGCTGTCAGCCCAGCCGCAAGACAATCCACCTCAGGCTTCCAGGCCGACTGCACACCTCCTTGCTGGGCTCTTGCTTCCAGCCCAGGGAGCTCCACAGCACGATCAGCAGCTCCAGGACAATCACAGACAGCTGCTGGTGCTGGCTGAGTTTTAAAGGGAACCTGTCAGCAAAAAATAGCATCTAAATGTGTTAACAGTACCTCCTAGTGCCCGCAAAGTGTCTCCACATGGACCTTTTCTTCCTCTTTTCGCTGTTGGTTTCACTGAGAAAATGCACTTTTATTCTGCCGCTGCCCCGTGCTTCAAGTCAGGCTTGAAGTCATGGGGGCAGCGGCCTCGGCGTCTTCCACGGTCCTCTCCCCGCCCCTTGCCTCCTTGACTGACAGCCGAGATGCATTGCCGGGACCGCGCTCTAAGGCCGCATGCGCAGTAAAGGGCGGCTGGAGCGCGGTCCCGGCTGCCGCGCGTACTACGCGCCGTCTTTCTTCGCCGCACAGCGCATGCGCCCGTCAGCCTGTAGTAACGCGCCGCGCCCGGCATCTGGGCGCGTTTACTACAGGCTGTCGGGCGCATGCGCTGTGCGGCGAAAGAAAGACGGCGTGTAGTACGCGCGGCAGCCGGGCCTTAGAGCGCGGTCCCGGCAATGCATCTAGGCTGTCAGTCAAGGAGGCAGGGGGCGGGGAGAGGACCATGGAAGACGCCGAGGCCGCTGCCCCCATGACTTCAAGCCTGACTTGAAGCACGGGGCAGCGGCAGAATAAAAGTGCATTTTCTCAGTGAAACCAACAGTGAAAAGAGGAAGAAAAGGTCCATGTGGAGACACTTTGCGGGCACTAGGAGGTACTGTTAACACATTTAGATGCTATTTTTTGCTGACAGGTTCCCTTTAAACCCAGCCCCAAAACCAGGACTGGGTCGTGGGGAGCAGCCACCCACCCTACACTTTAGCTGCTCCCGGTAAGAGCCGGCCCGGATCGGCTTTGCAGCCATGCTATTTAGCAACTGTGTCAGTAGCACTACCTGCTACTGACATCAACAAAACGGCTCTTACCTCACCGAGGCTATGAACCTCGGTGACACGTACCTGCCATCCACGACGGCACCCTGCACCTTACCACATACCCCCCCCCTTTGTTCAACCCTGAGGGGGGTGGACACACGAAAAACAGTGTACCCGGGAGAGGGCATCTGCATTTTTCAACAACCGCCCCGCTCTGTGCTCCACCGTGAATTTATAATTCTGTAGGGACAGAAACCACCTGGTGACCCGGGCATTCCTCTCTTTGGCTTGGCTCATCCACTTGAGTGGGGAGTGGTCGGTCACCAGGCGGAAGCTTCTGCCCAACAGGTAATAACGGAGGGCCTCGAGTGCCCACTTGATGGCCAGGCACTCTCTCTCGACTATGCTGTACCTGGCCTCGGCTGGGGTGAGTTTGCGGCTGAGGAAGACAACGGGATGCTCCTCCCCGTTGACTTCCTGCGACAGTACCGCACCAAGGCCAACCTCAGAGGTGTCGGTCTGGACAACGAACTCCTTCTTGAAATCGGGCGTCACCAAAACCGGGGACCCACACAGGGCCGATTTCAAGGCGGAGAAAGCCTTTTCTGCCTGCTTTTTCCAACGGACCGTCCCTGTCTTACGCCCCTTTAACAAGTCTGTCAACGGCGAAGCTATAGTGGCAAAGTGGGGCACAAACCTTATGTAATACCCCACAATTCCCAGGAACGACTTTACCTGCCTGGTGGTGACCGGTCGGGGCCAACTCCGTATTGCCTCTACCTTATTTACTTGAGGCTTGATGACTCCCCGCCCAATAACATATCCCAGATATTTGGTTTCTTCCAACCCAATCGCACACTTCTTTGGATTGGCGGTTAGTCCAGCTTTCCTCAGGGCATCTACTACCGCCTGCACTTTGGGCAAATGGCTTTCCCAGTCGGTGCTGTGGATGATTACATCATCTAAGTAGGCCGAAGCGTACCGACGATGAGGTCGCAGCACAATATCCATTAACCTTTGGAAGGTGGCGGGGGCGCCATGCAGACCAAAGGGTAACACCTTGTAATGATACAGGCCCTGCGGGGTAACAAAAGCGGTTTTTTCCTTGGCCGCCTCCGTTAAGGGTACTTGCCAGTATCCTTTAGTGAGGTCTAGCACAGAAAAATAACGGGCTTGCCCTAAATTCTCAACAAGCTCGTCTACCCGGGCATGGGATATGCATCGAACTTGGACACTTCATTTAATTTGCGAAAATCGTTGCAGAACCGCAACGTCCCATCCGGCTTGGGTATTAGAACTATGGGACTGGCCCACTCACTTTTCGACTCCTCAATGACATCAAGCTTCAACATTACTTGCACTTCCTCCGCGATGGCCCGTCGCCGAGCCTCGGGTACCCGGTATGGTTTTAACCGGATCTTGGCCTGAGGCTCAGTGACGATGTCATGTTGGATGAGAGACGTGCGGCCAGGGAGGTCCGAGAACACATCCGTGTTCCGACTGATGAACTCTCTGACTTCCTGAACTTGTTTGGAAGACAGGCTGTCTGCAATTTTTACCGTGGTTACTGCTTCACAGGCCTCGAACTGTGGGGCTGGACCCTTTTCACCTAGAAGCCCTGGTCGGGGGCTGTGGTCGTCGGCCGCGTCCCTATCTTTCCACGGCTTAAGTAAATTCACGTGGTACACCTGCTCCGGCTTGCGCCGCCTGGCTGGTGTACCTTGTAATTTACTTCCCTACCTTCTCGATCACCTCATAGGGGCCCTGCCACCTAGCTAGGAATTTGCTGTCAAGGGTGGGTACCAGAACCAACACTCGATCTCCCGGATTGAAGCCCCGTACCCGAGCCTGACGATTATACACCCTACTCTGGGCTTGTTGTGCTGCCTCCATATGCTCCCGGACCAGCGGCAACACCCTTTCTATCCGTTCCTGCATCTGGGTGACATACTCAATGACACTTTTGTGGGGGACAGGCTGTTGTTCCCATGCTTCCTTGGCGATATCCAACAGGCCCCGAGGGTGTCTGCCATAAAGCAGTTCGAAGGGCGAGAACCCAGTAGAGGCCTGGGGTACCTCTCGCACTGCGAACATGAGATAGGGCAGAAGCAGGTCCCAGTCCTTCCCATCTCTAGACACCACCCTCTTTAACATATTTTTTAGAGTTTGGTTAAACCTCTCAACAAGACCGTCTGTTTGCGGATGGTAAACGGACGTCCGTAACTGCTTTATACGCAACAATTTACACAGTTCCCTCATTACTTTGGACATAAAAGGGGTCCCTTGGTCTGTCAGAACCTCTTTTGGCAGGCCCACACGGGATAACATTTCCATTAACTCTTTGGCAATGAGCTTAGCTGAGGTATGTCGCAGAGGCACCGCCTCCGGATACCGAGTGGCATAGTCGAGAACTACCAGAATGTGTTGGTGGCCCCTGGCAGACTTTGGTACAGGCCCGATTAGATCCATAGCGATACGCTCAAACGGGACCTCAATGATTGGAAGAGGTACAAGGGGACTACGGAAATGTGGCTGGGGGCTATTTACCTGACAGGTTGGACACGATTTACAATATTCTTCTACCTCCTGTAAGAGGGTGCAAGGTACCGTGGTCGATGGCAGGTATGTGTCACCGAGGTTCCTGGCCTCGATGAGGTAAGAGCCGGGTTTTCGTGTGTCAGCAGCAGCTAGTGCTGTTTGACACCTTGTTTTTAGTTTGGCTGCAAAGCCAATCCGGGCCGGCTCTTACTGGGAGTAGGCAAAGAGTTGGGTGGGTGCCTACTCCCCACGGTCCAGGCCGGACTTTATCCGGGCCTTTAAAAGGCAGCCTCCTCAGCAGCTGGGTGTGATTGTCCTGGAGCTGCAGTTAGACTGTGGAATCATTTGCGTTTGGGAGTTCTGATCCATTCTGTGCTATGTGGAGTTCTCTGTGCTGGAAGCAAGAGCCCAAGCAAGGAGGAGTGCAGACGGCCTGGAAGCCGGAGGTGGATTGTCCTGCGGCTGGGCTGACAGCCAGGTGCGAACCTGCACCTAAAACCTCCCAGGTGATTGTAACCTGCATTGGACTGTTTTTGTTTTGCATCACGTTTTTCTGCTGTGTGTGAATTAACACCAAGAGACTGTTTACTGTTTGTTTTGTGCAAGTGTGAATAAAACACTGGTTACTGCACTTTCTGGACTCCCTTTTGCCTCTGTACTGCACCCGCACCGCTATCTACCAGAGCGACTCCCCACATTTGGTGTCGGATGCGGGCATGCGCAGTGAGGCTGGCGTGAACGCCGAAAATTTTTGTTTTTGCTGGGCACGACTGGATGTCCTATATTGAGCCGGCAAAGTTTCAACACGTGAACCCGGACAAGATGGAGGCAGTTGTAAAGGTTCTCGTGGAGGCCAATTTACAGCAGCGGGAGGCCAACAAGCAGCAGCAGGAGACAAACCAGCTGCTGTTGCAACATGTAATGGCGTTACAAGCGACTGGAGCCTCTCACCGTGCCCAGGATCCCCGGTAAGCGGTCCGTGCAGCGATTCCCAAGATGACCCCCGAGGATGATGCTGAGACCTACCTGGCAGTCTTCGAAAAAGTGGCCGTGAGGGAGAAGCTGCCCCGTGACCAGTGGGCTGAGGTGGTCGCTCCGTTCCTGGCTTCCGGACCCCAGCAGGTGTTTTTCGACTTGGCGGACGACCTAGCGGCCGATTATGACACCGTGAAAGGAGAGATCCTGGCCAGACTGGGGGTGAACGTGCTGGTCCGCGCTCAAAGAGTCCACCAGTGGGACTTTAAAACGACTGAACCCGCTAGGCCGCAGTACTACGATCTGCTGCACAGGCTGCAAAAGTGGCTGCAGCCCGATCTACTAAGTCCCACTGTCATGCTGGATCGCCTGTTGGCGGACATCTTTTGGAGGGCCCTGCCTTATCCCCTCCAGCACTGGGTCGGCCAGGCGTCTCCGGTAAGTGCCCTGGAGATGGTCGACCTGGTGGAGCGTTACGAGGCCACCAGAAACCTGCAGGGGAGTCTTGCTGGGAAGGGGTCAGTTAAACCCCGGAGGCCTCCAACCCTGTTCCGACGACCGGCGACAGAGAGACCTGCCCGGAATGTACCCCTGCGGATCCGCCTCCCGTGGTATGCTGGAGGTGTCAGGAGCCAGGCCACATCAGGGCCGACTGTCCGCATCAGGGTGAGCCGATGGATGTGAACTACGGGGGTTGCCACTCCCTGTATGCACGGAAGCTGTGCGCAACTGGCACCCGTGAGGTGCAGGATAACAACCACCTGTGTCAGGTAGAGGTGGGAGATTCTTGGGCGGTGGCCCTGCTGGACTCCGGGAGTCTAGTCTCCCTGGTAAGAGCTGCCCTAGTACGGCCTGCGGAGTATACCGGCCGTAAAATCGGGGTCCTATGCATCCACGGAGACTTAAAAGACTACCCCACTGCGCTAGTGACTTTGTCCACCGCGGCTGGTAAGTGGACCCACGAGGTGGCTGTCGCTACCAAACTCCCACATGAACTGATACTTAGGAGGGACTTCCCAGGTTTCCCGGCACTGTGGCCGGCAATAAAAATGTCTGATGGACCCGAGACAGGGGTAACCCTAGTAGAGTGGCCTGATACCACTGGAAGGCCAGAACCCTGGGAGCCCGAATCTGAAGGGCCAGCGGTAGGGGTGACCACTGCTCCAGCGGTAGAGGGGGAGACAACCCCACTGAGTATAATGGTGGGAGACACGGAGGACTTGACACCGGGACCTGAGTTGGCAGACCTCAATGTCTCCGGGGAAAATTTTGGGACCGCACAACACCGGGACCAAACCCTAACCAGGGCCTGGGAAAGTGTCGTAATGATTGATGGTAAACCCCAGAAACCAGGGGCTGAATTAATGTTTCCACGATTTATTGTTCTTCAGGATATGTTGTATCGGGTGAACCAAATCCGAGGTGAGCCAGTTGAACAGTTGGTGGTGCCCACCGCATACCGCAAGCTTGTTATGGAGCTTGCCCACCAACATGTTCTTGGGGGACACATGGGGTGGCAGAAAACGCAAGACCGCGTACTACAGCGGTTTTACTGGCCCGGTTTGTTTAAGGAAGTAGAGGAGTTCTGTAAGTCCTGTCCGACCTGTCAAGTAAATAGCCCCCAGCCGCATTACAGAAGTCCCCTGGTCCCTCTCCCAATAATTGAGGTCCCGTTCGAGCGTATGGCCATGGATCTGGTCGGACCCGTACCGAAGTCTGCTAGGGGTCACCAACATATCCTGGTGATTCTGGACTATGCTACTCGATATCCAGAGGCGGTGCCTCTGCGACATACCTCGGCTAAGCTCATTGCCAAAGAGTTAATGGAAATGTTTTCCCGTGTGGGCCTGCCAAAAGAGATTCTGACCGACCAAGGGACCACTTTTATGTCCAAAGTCATGAGGGAACTTTGTAAATTGTTGCGTATAAAGCAGTTACGGACGTCCGTTTACCATCCGCAAACAGACGGTCTTGTCGAAAGGTTCAACCAAACTCTAAAAAATATGTTAAAAAGGGTGGTGTCCAGAGATGGGAAGGACTGGGACCTGCTTCTGCCCTATCTCATGTTCGCCGTGCGAGAGGTGCCCCAGGCCTCTACTGGGTTCTCGCCCTTCGAACTGCTTTATGGCAGACACCCTCGGGGCCTGTTGGATATCGCCAAGGAAGCGTGGGAACAACAGCCTGTCCCCCCACAAAAGTGTCATTGAGTATGTCACCCAGATGCAGGACCGGATGGAAAGGGTGTTGCCGCTGGTCCGGGAGCATATGGAGGCAGCGCAACAAGCCCAGAGTAGGGTGTATAATCGTCAGGCTCGGGTACGGGACTTCAACCCGGGAGATTGGGTTTTGGTTCTGGTGCCCACCCTTGACAGCAAGTTCCTAGCTAGGTGGCAGGGCCCCTATGAGGTAATAGAGAAGGTAGGGAAGTAAATTACAAAGTACACCAGCCAGGGCGGCGCAAGCCGGAGCAGGTGTACCACGTGAATTTACTGAAGCCGTGGAAAGACAGGAACACGGCCGACGACAACAGCCCCCGGCCAGGGCTTCTAGGTGAGAAGGGTCCAGCCGCACAGTTCGAGGCCCGCGAGCGGTAGCCACGGTAAAATTGCAGACAGCCTGTCTTCCAAACAAGTTCAGGAAGTCAGGGAGTTCATCAGTCGGAACACGGATGTGTTCTCGGACCTCCCTGGCCGCACGTCTCTCATCCAACATGACATCGTCACTGAGCCTCAGGCCAAGATCCGGTTAAAACCATACCGGGTACTCGAGGCTCGGCGACGGGCCATCGCGGAGGAAGTGCAATTAATGTTGAAGCTTGATGTCATTGAGGAGTCGAAAAGTGAGTGGGCCAGTCCCATAGTTCTAATACCCAAGCCGGATGGGACGTTGCGGTTCTGCAACGATTTTCGCAAGTTAAATGAAGTGTCCAAGTTCGATGCGTATCCCATGCCCCGGGTAGATGAGCTTGTTGAGAATTTAGGACAAGGCCGGTATTTTTCTGTGCTAGACCTCACTAAAGGGTACTGGCAGGTACCCTTAACGGAGTCGGCCAAGGAAAAAAACGCTTTTGTTACCCCGCAGGGCCTGTATCACTACAAGGTGTTACCCTTTGGCCTGCATGGCGCCCCCGCCACCTTCCAAAGGTTAATGGACATAGTGCTGTGATCGCATCGTCGGTACGCCTCGGCCTACTTAGATGATGTAGTCATTCACAGCACCGACTGGGAAAGCCATTTACCCAAAGTGCAGGCGGTAGTGGATGCCCTGAGGAAAGCTGGTCTAACCGCCAATCCAAAGAAGTGTGCGATTGGGTTGGAAGAGACTAAATATCTGGGATATGTTATTGGGCGGGGAGTCATCAAGCCGCAGGTAACTAAGGTAGAGGCCATACGTAACTGGCCCCGACCGGTCACCACCAGGCAGGTAAAGTCCTTCCTGGGAATGGTAGGGTACTACATGCGGTTTGTGCCCCACTTTGCCACAATAGCAGCACCGCTGACAGACCTGTTGAAGGGGCGAAAGTCTGGGAAGGTTAGCTGGAGTGAGAAGGCGGAGGAGGCTTTCTCCGCGTTGAAGTCGGCCCTGTGTGGGTCCCCGGTTTTGGTGACACCCGACTTCAACAGGGAGTTCGTCGTACAGACCGACGCCTCGGAGGTAGGCCTCGGTGCGGTACTGTCTCAGGAGGTCAACGGGGAAGAACATCCCGTTGTCTTCCTGAGCCGTAAGCTCAGTCCCGCCGAGTCCAGGTATAGTATAGTTGAGAGGAAGTGCCTGGCTATCAAGTGGGCACTCGAATCTCTCCGCTATTATCTGTTAGGGAGGAGGTTCCGTCTGGTGACCGACCATTCCCCTCTCAAGTGGATGAGCCAGGCCAAGGAGAGGAATGCTCGGGTCACCAGGTGGTTCCTATCCCTGCAGAACTTTAAGTTCTCAGTGGAACACAGGGCAGGCCGCTTGCAGGGTAATGCAGATGCCCTGTCCCGCGTCCACTGCCTCACATGTGTTCACCCCCTCAGGGTTGAACAAAGGGGGGGGGGGTGTAAGAGGGTGCAAGGTACCGTGGTCGATGGCAGGTACGTGTCACCGAGGTTCCTGGCCTCGGTGAGGTAAGAGCCGGGTTTTCGTGTGTCAGCAGCAGCTAGTGCTGTTTGACACCTTGTTTTTAGTTTGGCTGCAAAGCCAATCCGGGCCGGCTCTTACTGGGAGTAGGCAAAGAGTTGGGTGGGTGCCTACTCCCCACGGTCCAGGCCGGACTTTATCCGGGCCTTTAAAAGGCAGCCTCCTCAGCAGCTGGGTGTGATTGTCCTGGAGCTGCTGTTAGACTGTGGAATCATTTGCGTTTGGGAGTTCTGATCCATTCTGTGCTGTGTGGAGTTCTCTGGGCTGGAAGCAAGAGCCCAAGCAAGGAGGAGTGCAGACGGCCTGGAAGCCGGAGGTGGATTGTCCTGCGGCTGGGCTGACAGCCAGGTGCGAACCTGCACCTAAAACCTCCCAGGTGATTGTAACCTGCATTGGACTGTTTTTGTTTTGCATCACGTTTTTCTGCTGTGTGTGAATTAACACCAAGAGACTGTTTACTGTTTGTTTTGTGCAAGTGTGAATAAAACACTGGTTACTGCACTTTCTGGACTCCCTTTTGCCTCTGTACTGCACCCGCACCGCTATCTACCAGAGCGACTCCCCACACTCCTTAAACACACCAGGCCAATAAAACCGCTGCAGTATGCGGTCTTGGGTTTTCTGCCACCCCAAGTGTCCCCCAAGAACATGTTGGTGGGCAAGCTCCATGACAAGCTTGCGATACGCTGTGGGCACCACCAACTGTTCAACAGGCTCACCCCGGATTTGGTTCACCCGATATAACATTTCTTGGTGAACGACAAAGCGGGGAAATATTAACTCAGCCCCTGGTTTCTGGGGTTTACCATCAATTTCCACCACATTCTCCCAGGCCCTAGTTAGGGTTTGGTCCCGGTGTTGGGCGGTCCCAAAATTGTCTCCGAAAACGTGGAGGTCTGCCAACTCAGGTCCGGGTGGCAAGTCCTCCATGTCTCCCACCATTACAGTCAGTGGGGGTGTCTCCCCCTCTATCACAGAAGTGGTGGTCACCCCTACCGCAGGCCCTTCGGACTCGGGCTCCAAGGGCTCTGGCCTCCCACAGGAACCAGGCCACTCTGCTAGGGTTACCCCTGTCTCAGAGCTATTAGTCACTTTCATCTCAGGCCATAGTGACGGAAAACCAGGGAAGTCTCTCCCAATTATTAGTTCATAGGGTAGCTTTGTGGAGATCGCCACTTCACAAATCCAGGTGCCGGCCGCCGTGGATAGAGACATTACAGCAGTCATAGGCGTGCGCACGGGGTGTGCCGGGTGTGCCTGGGCACACCCTAATAGGTTTGACACCTCCGTGCTCACTGCAGTGCCCCCCCCCCCCACCGCTGATACACCTGTGGCCCTGTCTGTTATGCTGGCTGCCGCCGCCCGCCGCGCTGTGATTTAATTTACAATACCTGGCTGTGCTGCTGCGGGCTGTCGGCGGGCGGCGGCTAGTATTCACATATGGGGGCGGAGTCCCGGACCCGGCGGAGGCAGAGAGAGCGGTGCGTGCTGTGCGGCACAGCGCCAGCTGAGTTAACTGTTGACGTCACGCGGCGCGGCTGCTAGCTGGTGAGGTGAGGGCGGCAGCAGAGGCAGCAGAGGCGGGATGTGATATGTATGTGGATGGGGTGATACAAATTCACTGCCCAGCTGCTCCAGTGACGGGTCCAGATACAGTGTATATTCAAAGAAGTATGTACCACCAACAAACGGTAAACGCACAAAAAAGAAGTATGTACCCCCCTGTCTCACAGTGCTACCCTGTTGTCCCCTGTATTACCCTGATATACCCCTCAGTTATATATTTGAGGGGTATCAGGGTAAATTATGGGGGTATATAACTAGGGACGGGTAGGGTACATGATGGGTAATATAACTGAGGAGGGCTACTGGGCTAGGCTACTATCAGACATTATACAGGGTCAGGGGTAATATAACTTATATATTACCCCTAACCCCTGTATTATGTCACTGATAACCCTCCTCAGTCATGTGTCCTCCACAGATCCTCCATAACAGTGTGTCATCCACAGATCCCCCATAACAGTGTGTCATCCACAGATCCCCCATAACAGTGTGTCATCCACAGATCCCCCATAACAGTGTGTCATCCACAGATCCCCCATAACAGTGTCATCCACAGATCCCCCATAACAGTGTGTCATCCACAGATCCCCTATAACAGTGTGTCCTCCACAGATCCCCCATAACAGTGTCATCCACAGATCCCCCATAACAGTGTCCTCCACAGAACCCCCATAACAGTGCCATCCACAGATCCCCCATAACAGTGTCATCCACAGATCCCCCATAACAGCGTCCTTCACAGATCCTCCATAACAGTGCGTCATCCACAGATCCCTCATAACAGTGTCCTCCACAGATCCCCCATAACAGTGTGTCCTCCACAGATCCCCCATAACAGTGTCATCCACAGATTCCCCATAACAGTGTCCTCCACAGATCCCCCATAACAGTGTCATCCACAGATCCCCCATAACAGTGTCATCCACAGATCGCTCCATAACAGTGTCCTTCACAGATCCTCCATAACAGTGCGTCATCCACAGATCCCTCATAACAGTGTGTCATCCACAGATCCCCCATAACAGTGTGTCATCCACAGATCCCCCATAACAGTGTGTCATCCACAGATCCCCCATAACAGTGTGTCCTCCACAGATCCCACATAACAGTGTGTCATCCACAGATCCCTCATAACAGTGTCCTCCACAGATCCCCCATAACAGTGTGTCCTCCACAGATCCCCCATAACAGTGTCATCCACAGATTCCCCATAACAGTGTCATCCACAGATCCCCCATAACAGTGTCATCCACAGATCCCCCATAACAGTGTCCTTCACAGATCGCTCATAACTGTGTCATCCAGAGATCCCCCATAACAATGCGTCATCCACAGATCCCCCATAACAGTGTGTCATCCACAGATCCCCCATAACAGTGTGTCATCCACAGATCCCCCATAACAGTGTGTCATCCACAGATCCCCCATAACAGTGTGTCCTCCACAGATCCCCCATAACAGTGTGTCATCCACAGATCCCCCATAACAGCGTCCTTCACAGATCCCCCATAACAGTGCGTCATCCACAGATCCCTCATAACAGTGTCCTCCACAGATCCCCCATAACAGTGTGTCCTCCACAGATCCCCCATAACAGTGTCATCCACAGATCCCCCATAACAGTGTCATCCACAGATCCCCCATAACAGTGTGTCATCCACAGATCCTCCATAACAGTGTGTCATCCACAGATCCTCCATAACAATGCATCATCCATCGATCCTCCATAACTGTGTCATCCACAGATCCTCCATAACAGTGTCACCCACAGATCCCCCATAACAGTGCGTCATCCATAGATCCTCCATAACTGTGTCATCCACAGATCCTCCCTTAGCAGTTGCGCCTACCCTGCGCACTGAGGAGAGACTGAAAGGAGGGGAACAATCCGCGGAAGCAAGTAGAAGACAGCACAGCAGATGACTAAATAGCTTCTTTTGTAAGTAAATTTGTAGCATCCCCAAGTCAGGGCAATGTGTGGAACTAACCTGGGGAATGCCAGTGATGGAGAGGCCGGCACGCTGCTCCTCTGGGGCACTCTCTGGGTTCTTGAGGGACACAGCCAGGTGGAAGGTGAGGTGCCCTTGGTGTTATAGTTTAACGTGCCTATGGCTAAGTCCCTGATATGTCGTGACGCCAGTGCCAGTAAACGGTGGCACACCGTATTTACAGTAGGAATAACAGAGGTGCAGACTGGTAACTTGAAAACAGAATTCAAACTTTACTGAAGACAGTGATGATACAGTAAGCAGTCTTTCCAACAGTTCCTTTTTGCAGACAATCACAATTGCAGTGGTCTTACATCCAGCAAGGTTAAACAGAGGGTGATAATACAGGACTTGGAATTGCAGGTGAACCTTACTTTCTTCCTGACTCGTCCTGACTGGAATTGATGCTTCAAGGCCCCAATGCCCTACTTCTGGCTTATATCCTTGAATCTCCAGTTTATAGAGTACCTCCTCTTGACGTTTAGTACCTCTTGCTCTAGGGATTGCCTCCAGGTTGACTTCTGCTGAACTGGCCTAGGCCTGAGACATGTGGCCTTCACAGACTCCAGGGTCTGCACTGCACTAGCCTGCCTTGGCCTAGCTATATATATAAACTGCTCACCAGCTCCCCAGTGGTCCAATACCCAAATGACACCCTTCAACATTGCTGCAGGCAATTACATGAAACACACAGCATAACAGAATGGTGGTAAACGGGTATCAAAGTGCCCGTATACTGCATACCCCACAACTTTAAACTGAGTACGACCTCGTACTCCACCACAGAGGTCCACCCAGCTGGATTCATCTCCTGAAAGACAAAAGGAAAACATGCAGGCATACATAAACACAAATGAATGACATCTGCATAATTTATATCAGGTCCAGCTGGAAAAGGTGGAGCGCGGTGACAAGGGCGTCGTTCTCTTCCTTCAGGATAAAGAGTGGAACTGGGGCGCTGACCTGGCACAGCGGATGTTAGGGAATACCAGGATAGTCCATGACAATGAGTGAGTCCATAAAAACATATCACAGAGGCTCGCACACAGGGAGTCCATCTCTGGGCACAAACTTAAAAAGGATGATGCTCACACAGAGGTGTCCTGGGGGTGTATCACAGGCAAGGGCTCGCGTGGAGGAGTCCATTCTTGCGCACAAACGTCAAGCAAGGTATTTCCAGTAGTAACTGCCCGGGAGGAGACACCACCAGTATAATCAAAGTCCCCTAAACGGACTGGCGGACGTCCCCTGTTCATCCGGGTGGACCTTCTCAACACAGGAGTGTCCTCCTCCCTTAGAATCGAGGTAGAAGGGAGAGGAGCAACAGGAGGGTCTCCACCAGTGAGACCCTGATCAGGAACAACAGGAGCCGGAGGATCCTCTACAAGGGGGACTGGATCCGGGACATTTTGAACCGGCTCTTCCGGAGGTGAAGGCACAGTAGGTGCTGGAGCGGGCACCAACAAATTTAACCAAGGTGTGAGGAACCAATGGAGTGGTTCAGCATCATTGACTAGATCCGCCACAGCCTGCATAGGCTCCACAGGCTGAGCAGAAAGTCCTGGCACAGGAGACTGGGGTCCAGAGTCTCCAGCAGTGGGCCCCTTTGTCATGCAGAGTTTTAGGCGGTTTCTGTGAACAATTTGGGGACCCTTACCCTCTCTGGTGACCTCATAGGTATGAGTTTCAGCATTAGGGATGGCAGACACAAGATAGGGAGTTCTCTCCCATTTACTGTCCAGCTTACTGGTACGGTGATTGTTCTTCAACCACACGGTGTCCCCCACAACCAAGGGCTCTGCATGGGCCGCCAAATCATAGTCTTTTTGTTGTCGCTCCCGGGCACCTTCCATGCGCTCCTGGACAATTTCTTTGGCATTAAGCAGGCGCCTTTGATGTTCCGCTACCCAGTCAGTTTTAGGCAGGGGATTAATGTCATCCAGCACTTGTACATCCAGGGAATGGTCTGCAGGCAATTTACCCTGACGCCCAAACAACAGGTAGAAAGGAGTGTATCCAGTGGAACAATGGATAGTATTATTGTACGTATACATGAGCTGTGGTAACAGGTTAGGCCAATCTCCTCTGGTCTCAGGAGGCACGGCTCTCAACATTTCAATCAGGGTCTGATTCATCTTTTCACAGAGTCCATTACCTTGTGGATGATAGGCCGTGGTCCGGACCTTTTGGCAATTGTGTAGTCGGCACAGCTCCTGGAACAGATGAGACTCAAACGCAGACCCCTGGTCGGTGAGGATCTTTTCTGGGCAGCCGTAAGGCAGGAGGAAGTGTTTCCAGAACAATTCAGCGGTCGTCTTGGCTGTCAGGTCCTTCACAGGCACTGCTACGGCAAACTTAGTGAAATGGTCAATAATAGTCATGGCATAGGCATACCCTGAGCGACTGGGTGCTAACTTTACGTGGTCAATCGCAACCAGTTCAAGAGGGGCGGTACTTATAATAGGGTGCAGCGGTGCTCTCTGATCATGATGTTCACCTCTCTTTAGGGCACAGGCTGTACATTCCCGACACCACCTCTCAATGTCCTCTCTGATTCCAACCCAGTAGAACCGCCTACGGATAGTGGCCTCAGTCTTTTGAACCCCAAAATGTCCAGACTTATCATGATACATTTCTAGAACCATACCTGCATCACGACGTGGGATGAGGATCTGGTGCACTCTGTCATTTGACACTGGATCCAGGCTTCGTCGCAGCAACAGGCCTTTTGAAGGAACAGTTGTTGACGTTGCTTCCACAATTTGAGGAGTTCTGGGTCTGCGGTCTTTCGCCGAATTCTTTCAGGGGTTCTGCCACTGATGAAGAAGTCCAGCAGTTCACCGAGAACTCTACTCTCTGATTGCAACTTAATCCACTTTTCTTCTCTGGATGCAGGCTTATCAAAGGATGGTGGGTCAGAGGTTCCACTGTTGGCAGCTTGAGCTTGGTCCTGTTGAGCAAACCTGTTATAAAATGCTGGCATCTCTACATCTTCCCAGGCATCCCGTTTGTCATCTGGTGCTATTTCAGTGGGGAGCCTTGACAGGGCATCAGCATTATCGTTTGAGCGGCCAGCCCGGTATTTTACAGTGAAGTCGTAATTAGCAAGGCGGGAGGCCCATCTCTGTTCTAAGGCCCCCAGTTTGGCGGTGTTCAGGTGGGCCAAAGGATTATTATCAGTGAAGGCAATAAATGGAGTGGCAGCCAAATAGTCTTTGAATTTTTCTGTTACCGCCCACACTAAGGCCAGAAACTCTAATTTGAAAGAGCTGTAATTCTGATCATTCTTTTCAGCTCCCTTTAAGGACCGGCTGGCGTAAGCTATCACCCTCTCTTTCCCTTCTTGCACTTGAGCCAGCACTGCTCCCAGGCCTTTCTTACTGGCATCTGTGTAAAGGTGAAATGGCTTACTGTAATCTGGGTACCCCAGCACAGGAGGTTCAGTCAACTTCTTCTTTAACAACTGAAATGCAACCTCCCTCTCTTCATTCCATTCAATGGGGACAGGAGTCTTTGGGCTCTTTTTGGTTGCCCCCTCAGGAGTTCCTGGATTGGATCCGCTATTTGAGCGAAGTGGGGGATAAAGCGCCGGTAGTAGCCAGCGAAGCTAAGGAAACTCCTCACTTCCTTCACTGTAGTGGGAACCGGCCAATTTCGGACAGCAGCCAACTTATCAGGATCAGGCTGGACCCCTCTGCGCTTACAACATGTCCCAAGTATTTTACAGCAGGTTTCAGCAAGTGACATTTGGACGGTTTAATCTTGAGGCCGTATTTAATAAGGATTTCAAACACCTCAGCTAAATGTTTTAAATGGTCCTCATACGTTTTAGAATAGATGATAACGTCATCCAGGTACAACAGCACCGTCTCAAAGTTCTTATGGCCTAAGCACCGCTCCATTAATCTTTGAAAGGTCCCGGGGCATTACACAGTCCAAATGGCATGCAATTAAATTCAAACAGGCCCATAGGGGTGGTGAAAGCAGTCTTTTCCCTATCTTCAGGGGCCATGGGCACTTGCCAATATCCGCTGGTTAAATCTAAGGTGGAGAAATAGGCGGAGGAGCCTAGAGCAGTTAGAGACTCCTCAATACGTGGCAATGGGTAAGCATCTTTGTGAGTGATCTGATTTATCTTTCTATAGTCTACACAAAACCGGATGCCACCATCTTTCTTTTTACTAAAACCAGGGGGCAGCCCAGGGACTACGACTGTCCCGGATTACGTTTGAGTCTTTCATTTCTTGGATCATCTCTTTAACAGTTTGGTATGAAGTTGGTGGTATGGGTCTATACCTCTCTTTAATGGGAGGATGAGAGCCAGTGGGTATGGTGTGTTGGATAACACTGACCTCTCCATAGTCCGTTGCATGCTTACTGAAGGCTTGATGGTGTTGCTTTACTAGGTTCAGGAGTCCCTCTAGTTGATGCTGCGGGGTAGCTTCGTCCCCGACATGGAGTTCCTTCCACCAGGGCACTGGAGAGTCGTCCGCAGGAAGAGGTCCTCGAGTGGCAGCTGATGGCTTCTCGGTGACAGGCAGGCGGATGACATCCTGGAAGGAAACCTGGGAAAGCTGGGCAACAGGACAGTGCTTAGTAAGCACAGCAGGATGATCGCTGAGGTTAATCAGACGGACAGGTACTTTACCTTGGGAGACGGTCGCCAGGCACTTGGCAGCTCGCACATATGGGTAGTTCTCCATCTGGACAGGTTCCACCAGGGCCGGATAGTCTTGGCCCTGGACTCCCAGGACAGCACGGCACCACAGGAGGGTTTGGGAGTTTGGAGGTAGAGTCACTGGTCTATTATCACGGATCCTGGCGGTGCAGATCTCTCCTTTTCATTTGCAAACCTCTGCTGAGCACACAGTACGCTGATGGTCTTTTGGAGGACCTTCTTGGAGGCAGAGGAAGCTGCAGGCAGGGACTGATGGAGAGCTTCAAGTACCTCAGGGTAGCAATTTTTGAAAACATTAGTCCCAACAATCACAGGGTGACCCCCTTTATCCCGGTTTGTACCACGATCACTCCTTGCTGTGGTAAAGTGGCTTCTCCCACCTGGAGCGTGGGTTCCCAGTATCCATGGACCTTTATGGGCTTACCATTGCTTGCAATTATCTCCAACCAGGACTCAGGTGGCTGGGTAAGCAGGCTGGAACTCCAGAACTGATTAAAGGTGGACTGCTGAATAGTGGTGACTTGAGATCCAGTGTCCAGCAACGCTTCAAAAGGCACTCCATTGATCCGGACGTTTATTTTGGGACGGGACCCCACATAATGGGGCATCCAGTTTGGATCCCTTGGACCTGTTGTTCTACCTCCCGAGGGCGGTCCTCAGCCTCGAGGGTGACCCGCTTAACTGCCAGCAAGTAGATTCAGTATGACCCAACTTCTTGCAGTAATTACAGGAAGGTCAGCTTGCGGTTCCTAAACCGGTCACTTGAGCGTCTTCCAGGATCTCTGGGATAAACTTCTTGATACGCAGGGGGCCAGGCTTTTGAGGCAAAAGGAGTTCATCTTCCAGCATTAAGGGTTTCTCCCACTCTTCCAGTTTCCTGCAGACTTTTTCCAGGCTCTTAGTGAGGTAATTGACCTGTTCCATCAGAGCAGCTACTGTATCAGGAACTGGAGTCTGGGCGGCTTGGCTGGCCCCTGGCAGGCTGGTATCCGTTGGCTTAGGATTACGGACAGGAGGCTCGGGATGGGCCACTGGTTCCGTTGGCAGATGTTGTCCCAGAATATTGATGGCCAGTTCTTTAAAGTCCAGGAAAATACTGTTAGGGTGCTGAGCCGACAACATTTTCAATTGTGTTTTTAAAGATTCGCTATTCACACCCGCAATAAATTGCTCTCTCAGAGTTTGATCCTGGGTGTCAACCTCTCTAGGGTCTATATGAATGACGGCCCTCCAGGCCTCTTGGAGGGATAAAGCAAAATCACGGAGTGACTCACCAGGCTTTTGTTTCTTACTGAAGAAGCGCATCTTTATTTCAGACACCGTCCTGACTTCAAAGGTAGTGCTGAGGCGGTCAAAGATCTGCTCTATGGTACTCCTCTCAGAACTGGGCCAGGACATGACTTCTCGACGGGCCGCTCCTTCCAACTGGGCTAACAGAATCTCCATTTGCTGCTCCGGGTTAATAGGATAGAGCCGGAACAGAGCCAGGATTTTGTCTTGGAAGTCTTTTAAATTATGAGCCTCCCGGCATAACGGGAAACCATGGAGCCCCAAAGTAGTACGGCATCGTCAGCGGCATCATGTTGGCAGCTGCAATACCGTTGGTGGCCACTGGCTCCCTGGGGGCAGGCTGCTCGGCTACTTCTGAGTCCGACATGATGCAGATTAATTTGTTGAGCGGTCCCTTTAAGAGTTAGCGATAGGTCCGATGTCGCGCTGGCGGGGTTACTGGCCGGTGAGCGCGATCGATGGACAGAGTCTGGTATCCCCTTTTGGGCCTTACTAACCAGGCGACCCCTCTCCGGTGTAGGATGATTTCTCCCAGGAGTTTGTACTTACTCCGGTGCAGGCGGTCCAAATCTCGCGAGATCCGGAAGGACGTCTTCGGGAATCCCTTGCGCAGCGTCCCTTCCCGCGAGGACGTCGGGCTGGAGGGCGGAGCTTCGGACTTGCTCCGGCGGGGAACAGCGTCTGCGTTCTTCCAAGTCCAAGGTAGGTGGAGTCCAGCTTGGGAAATTTGAATAAAGTGGTGACGCTGCAGAGTTTGGCGCTAAGTTTTCCCGCCAGCAATGAGTAGTGATGGCGCAGTAGATAAGTCCACAGTTCAGGCGGCCATCTTGGGCGCCATGATGCATCAATTCAATGACAGCAAGCAGCGGTAGTAAAACAGCATAAAAGTCCACAGAAATGCACTTTGAAGTGGCGATTTTCTTCCTCTTGATAGCGCAACACTGCACAGCGCTTTCTGGAGGTTTTAGGGACACTTTTCTGTATATTTTTCAGTCCACAAAGTTCACTTCAAATAAACAGGCGTTTTGTCACTTGGCAAACTGGTTAAGGCACAAAGTTCACGTTTTGCTCACAGTCCGTAAAACGTGCGTATCCTGTTCGTGACGCCAAAATGTAGCATCCCCAAGTCAGGGCAATGTATGGAACTAACCTGGGGAATGCCAGTGATGGAGAGGCCGGCACGCTGTTCCTCTGGGGCACTCTCTGGGTTCTTGCGGGACACAGCCAGGTGGAATGTGAGGTGCCCTTGGTGTTGTAGTTTAACGTGCCTATGGCTGGGTCCCTGATGTGTCGTGACGCCAGTGCCAGTAAACGGTGGCACACCGTATTTATAGTAGGAATAACAGAGGTGCAGACTTGTAACTTGAAAACAGAATTCCAACTTTACTGAAAACCGTAGAAAATACAGCAGGCAACCTCTTAACACAGTTCTTGTTGCAGAGAATAGACGTTTGTACAGTCGCAGTTACAGCAGGCTTACATCCAGCAAGGTATAACAGAGGGAAAGACAACAGGACTTAGAATTGCAGGTGAACCTTACTTTCTTCCTGACTTGTCCTGACTGGAATTGATGCTTCAAGGCCCCAATGCCCTACTTCTGGCTTATATCCTTGAATCTCCAGTAGACAGTGTACCTCCTCTTGGCATTTAGTACCTCTTGCTCTAGGGATTGCCTCTGCTTGACTTCTGCTGACTCGCTTAGGCCTGAGACATGTGGCCTTCACAGACTCCAGGGTCTGCACTAACACTAGCCTGCCTTGGCCTAGCTATATATATATCCTGCTCACCAGCTCCCCCCAGTGGTCTAATACCTACATGACAACCTTCACATTGCTGCAGGCAATTATATGAGACACTTAAGGAACATAACAGATTGGTGGTAAACGGGTATTAAAGTGCCCGTATACTGCACTAACCCTGTGGAGCCCCCTGAAATAGACGAAGCAGCTGGTCGGGAAAGCGTGCCGATGCTCTATTTCTTTCTATGGGAGCGGCGCAGATAGCCGAGTACTGTAATGCGATTTGATGACGATGTGTAACTCGGCCTCTAAAATTAAAAAAATATTTATTTAATAGAAAAAGTTGGCATAAACCAGTTTGCTCCGATGTTGGGCAGAGCCACAATAACTGTGAGAAACGGTTGCAATAACTCAAAACGATTAAGCTGTTTATCCCAAATTTAGACTACAGTATAAAGAACTAAAGATTGTATTTTTTTAATCTCCGACGCTGCATTTTGACATCTTCATCTTATCAGAGCTACGGCAGAAGAAAGGAAATGTTTTTTGGGAAATTATTCACCAGTTTTAATGTCGTGGCGTATTGAGCCGTCCTGCGCGACGCAGAGCAGGTGCTGTACCCGGTAAGGTCTGTACAAGGTGTGCTGTAACCGTGCCATGCAATGAGAAGGGCCGGAGGAGGCTATGGCACCCAGCGACCCCAGGCTGCAGTCCGCACTAAGGAAGAGAAAGCTTTCTTACACCAGAACCCAAATTAATAAAAAGATTTGGGGGGAAGGGGGTTCTGAGGGATAAGTGGTCAGCAGACAAGAACCTGTGGGAACCACTTCATGGATATATGTCCCCCTAAGTGTATGTCCACGGCAGAAAAATCAGAAGCTGAAAACATTTTTTTTTGGTGTCAGATTTGTAATTTGGTTGAGGTTTCAGAGGAGTTTTTACAAAAATTTTCGAATAGTTTTTTTTATGAGGTTTTCCAGCCTCCTCATTCATTTCTATGAAGTCCACAATCAAATCCAAGAAGTAACCGGACATTTCTCCAGCATTTTCTAAATCAACTGCTGGAAAAACCTCAGCCACAAGGTGTTTTTAAAGTCAACGGGTGAAGTTTTGAACGTGGATTTGGCAGAAAAAAACTCCTATTTTCCGCTTCTCAATCAGTGGCGGATTTTAGCCACGTGAACATGGCCGCAGGATCTCCCACCCTCTCTCTCTGTGTGGGGAGGACACTGCAGCACAAAGCCATCAGCTCTTCGGGGTGTCCCGCACAGACCGGACCGCAGTGGACATGTAGGTTGAGACTCATGACGAAGTTCTTCGCTCTCGTACTGAGCTCATTAACTAGAGGTAGAGGGATGATGAGTAAAACTTATGACGTCACTTGGGGACGGGTTTTGTACGAACTTTGGTTTTGTCATTGGCTTGTGAACATTTAACGGTATGTTGTATGTCAAATGTATGATATCTAAAGGGGATGGTCTCCTGAAAGGTGGCATGGCGGTACAGTATGTCACTGGCCACAAAAGAGTTCATTTCTGGAGAAGGTCCATCAATCTGTTTGTGTATTAGACCATGTGGTCAGAGCAGTGAGGTGCAGAGTCCTCTCTCAGCCAGTGCAAAGTGTGAGATGTGACGCCCAACCCTGGAAGCCTTCAAAGAACAGTAAATGGACCGTTGTGTGAAGTGAGTTTCCCCCGATTTACCGCAGTGGGGAGGTTCCAGGACAACCAGTTTTCTGCTCCCCCAGCACCTTCTGAGCAGTAATAACTCACACTTTTGACTTATAAATTACTTGGAGGTTCCAAGAAGAGTTACGTCGTATGTGTATGAATCGTGTCTCATGAAAGAGCCACATTACAGTTATATAAAACCAGTTACTGCTGTACGAAGAGCGCTGACCACATTTCCAGACAGGTTCTTACTGAATTACGCCTATGACCTATGTCCTAATGAAGGGAGACTAGATCCAGGGTGTTGTACTCTGGAGGGGGCATTTAGGCTATCAAGCAGCAGCCGACTGTTGTGAAGTAAGCGTTCCTTCCCGACAGTCGGCTGCTCGTTAAGTGTAGGTGAAGCGCTGCATTCACATGAGGCGATCACCTGCAGAGTATGAGAATGAGTGATCGTCCCCATACTCGAGCACCAGTCACTGTGGATGTGACTGTGAGGGGGAACTCCACCTCCATTCTTGTCTACGCACTAGGCTACCAAGGAGTTAAACGGCCCCCAAAACATGTTGCACATCCACACACCACCACCACCAGATACGCCACAGACCTCTTCATGGCTCTACTCCCACAGCAAGAAAATTCCCTGTTCTGGATTGACAGGATCCACAGGACCCAAGAGACCCAGACTCCCTCAGGGACATCATCTTGAAACTCCATTATCCGGAGGCCATGACCAACTGCTTAACGCCACACGTAATCTAACAACCCTCTCCTGGATCACCAAATTACGTCCCTCACTGGTCCTGAGACCGGGCACTCGGAACTGACCATAGTCTGGCTACCGGTCCCCCGTGGATCTCGGCTTCAGGAGTGTGTAGGACTGTAGCTGGTGACCTGCTTATGGCACCTTTCCTCACTTGGTAGGCTTTTTCCCAAGCTAGCCTGTGGCCTTCCCACCGCAGATGCTGGGCAGCAATTTATATCACTGCCACTCTACGTGATACATGCCTACCGTCCGCCGCAGCATGCTACAACCTTTGCTGGCAGCCCCTCTGATATACTATATGGTCAGTCTGGATATTTTCTTATGTATACCCTACAGTGGTTTGAACTATCATGTTGCCTCCTATACCTTGGTCTAGGTGACCTGATTCTAGGTTTTCTCATTCCAGACAGACTGCTTTGTGATACTTACTCATTTCCACCTATTGTTTTATATGTTTAGGTTATCATTTTGTTTTTTATTATATCCTTGGGTGCCTCCATCCATAAACTATGGTACATTGGTTATGTGGCTTCGAAGTCAGCAGGGCGGGTGGGGTGGGAACATGCAGTGGTGTTCCAAGGGGGGTGCGGGAGGTGCGGGCCGCACCGGGTGACACCACTGATGGGGTGACACCAGTGCCACTGATCGCTGTAGAGGGAATCCCGGTTGGGTTTGTGCCTCTGATGTGAATGGTTGTGAGTTCTAGTCCTGGTGGCAGCCTTTTAGAAATAGAGGCTAAATTATGCATTCATGTACATCAGAAGTATGATAATATATATTTATGCTTCTGATATAAATATTTATATACATATATATATATATACATATATATATACACATTTATTATATATGGGAAACTATTACTGAGGTTTTTAGCCATAATAGTAGTATAGCTGGTTAATATGAAGCTCTGATGGGGGATGTATGGTTGCCACTGATGGGGAGGATGTGTGGAGGACACTGATGGGGGGATCTAGGGAGGGGTGTAGGGATGTTGGGATGGGAGGTCCTGGAGGGGTATAATATGTATGCAAATATGTGTGTGTGGGGGGGGTTCTAAGCAGACAGAAGACAGATCGCCAGGGGTTGGGGACCTGTTGGGGGTGCTAGAATTTGAACCCAAGCAATAACATGGATGGGGGTTTAGATAGTAAACAGACAGCTGACGTGGGGGCGGGGCTAAGCAGAGAGATCGCCGCCGATGGGAGGGGGGGTGTTGTGCTGGGGGGGTGACACCATTTTCTACCGCACCAGGTGACACCAGCCCTAGCAACGCCACTGGGAACATGTACACCTGCGGATGATCTTTTCCAGACAATTCTCCTCCTATTATGTGTCGTATAGTTTCTCAGAATGTTAGAGGTTTTAACTTACCCTCTAAACGAAAAAAAGGCATTGATAGACTACCTAAAGCATCCCCTGATATGTCTACAGGAGTCGCTCTTCTCCACCACCTCTTCCCCACAATACTTAGTTATTCTGCTTGTCTTACCGCCAAGACAAGAAGAGTGGTCGCTCTCTTCAAGAACATCTTCCCATTTCAGGTGCAGCAGTCCATTTCTGACCCATAGGGCAGGTACTTGATTCTTGTGGGCGCTTTACATGATGCCTCTATTTGTGTGGTGAACTAATATGCCCCTAATGAACGCCCTATCCGCTTCTTTAAGACCCTAGCTGATATTATTGGTTCCCTGGAGTACCGTCATCCAGTTGTACACAACTCTGGATAGGTCTCACACATCAAACTCTCACTGCCGATACATGGAGAGAACATAATGGTTCTGCCCCGGGTTATACTTTCTACTCTCCTGCACACCATAGCCGTACTCGTCTTGATATGATACTCTCTTCATCGCTCTACTTCTCCTATTCTGCCACCATATTGTCTCATCGGACCATGACTTTGTTTTATCCGTATTTGATTTTACACCAAGGGGGTCAGTCCCTTTTTCTTGGTGCCTAAATGAGGCCATGCTTACCAATCCAACCTCTCAAGCCCAAGTTGCCATAGAATCACTTTTTTAGTGATAATCTTACCGAAGACCCCTCCCCCCATTGGATCTGGCTCTCCCATAAAGCCTTTATTAGAAGCAAACTGATAGCTATAGCCTCGAAGAGGAAGACGGACAGAGATCAGGCGCAAACCACCTTAGAGACTAACCTAGCTAGGCCAGTCTACGCTCATCAACACCCGTAACACTGCGCCACTACCATTCCATTAGTAGAACGGGAATTAGGTTTTTGCACCTGCCCTACTAAACTATCCTATCTAGGTTTCAATATTGTCAGAAGATAAAGCGGTGCGGCACTCACCCGGCTGATTGAAAGATTCCGTTTAATGTGTCATATGCCAGAAACACACAACTTCAGGTAGCAGGGGCGGTCATCGAGCTGAGCAGCTGCGGGGACGGCCGTTTCGCGCTTGAACTAGCGCATCGTCAGGCCAATCTATCCTGTCTAGGTATAGATCAAACTTCCCACCTGTCAAGTATGTATGGAAAAAACTATCTTCCCCTCTACCTCTGATTAGGACCCTACCGATCCTGGTTCCCCTGGCTGATCTTCGGAGTTTGCATCAAGACTTTTCATCCTTCATCTGGGCATGTCGGAGGCCGAGGATAAAGTTGGAGGTCATGTTTTTCCATAAACATATGGGGGACTTCTCAGTCCCCAACTTTATAAAGTGTTATACAGCTGCAGGACTAATACAACTCCTCCTTGTCCATGGTCCCTAGAATCCTCTATGCTCACGACACTGTCATGGCCTGCACTATTTTGGGGTTCAAGTTCAATTCCCACTGACCTTAGGTCTAAGGCCCTTCTATCCTTTTATACCTTACAACTATGGCGGTCAGTACATTTCAAGGCTGAACCCCAATCACAATCTACTCCCTTTACCCCTTTATTGGATAACCCGGACTGCCCACCAGGTATAGATGTGGGGGCTTACTCCTGGTGGTCTTCCAATCGTTAGACCCGTTTACATGATCTTCTCACTGATGGGAAATTGCTCTCAGCCTTACAGTTAAGATCTAAATACTCTCCTCCTTGATCAGAGGAATATAGATTAATGCAGGTACTCTCCTTTTGGCAGACCATGACAAGGGCCTCCCTAGCCATTACCTCTACCCCTTTTATACGCTTCCTTTAATACTCTTTTGATAGTCTGGGATTGGTCTCTTGCCTGTATAGTTGGCTGAATACCCCACCAGATAAACGCAAGTTGGCTTTCATGTCTAAGTGGGAGGAGGACATCCATTGCTCGCTGCCTCTATGTAAATGGTGTGCATGTTGTCAGGCTATTAGCTGAGGTATCTGGCAAGTCTCCTTAAGGTCCAGCATAGAACTTACCTGGTGCACACCAAAGATTACACCGTATCTACCCATCAGTCTCGCTCTTTTGCTTCCGAGGCTGTGGTTCCATAGGGTATGTATCATACCTGGTAGGCAGTGCCCTATAGTCAGCACCTTCTGGGCACTTATATGTTCGGTTGCCTCAGATGTTCTGGGCACTACTTTCCATAAAAGTCATCTGCATATCTACTCGGGGACAGACCGCAAGGGCTAAAGTATGCACCATTTACATTGGCCCAATTTCTTCTATTATTGGCACGCATACACATTGCTGCCAAATAGCCTACTGATACGGTCAATTTATCTGAAGTCCTACGGCGCATGGACTTTATGAGGATTTGTGGTGCGGGTCCTCTTTACTGTTTATCCCTTAGATATGCTGTGGGTGATATGAGGTCCCCACCCTGCTGCCCTATTTGCTCGGTAGATCTACTGATGCCCCACTTCCCATGGGATATTCTTCTTTTCACATTTTTTTCTTGTTTTGTTTATTGTTTGGTTACGATTTCGGCTGTGCATTTAAGTGTCTGCATTAGTCGGCCCCTGCGTGGGGCTAAATTTGTGGTGTAGTCTTAGTTTTTTTTTCTCCTGTGATTTGTTCAATTTTTAAATAAAATTTATTTGAAACTAAAAGAGAAGACATGAGACATGTCAATAAAACTAGAACAGTCAAATCCCATTAATCTGGCACACTGAACCGCCCAGTAGGTACAGCTGACTACATACAGCCTGAAGATACCGCCAAGAATCTCATTTTTTTTTCTTTTTTTCTATGAAAAATTTGCCAAATTCCTGACTCCAGATCAAGTAGTCTGCCATTTTTTTAAACTTTCATCTAGGTGGACCCCCACGTGCTTCAGGTCTGACACTTATCAAGGGTAAACTTCTTGCAAAAGTCCTCGGAGTAGGCTACACGGAATGGACAGTGGCCGCCCGATCTTCCACCAGTGTCCAGTTACAGGAACAGTCAGACCATCCATTCGGACCATTCTTCTCTTATGCTAGATTACCAAGATCCAGATTATGGGAACTTTACTGCACCAATATTTTTAACTTTTGCTAAGGAGTTTTAACTTATTTTTTCAAAGAAGTTTACATTACAATACAACGTCGTTTCTTTGAGCTGTTCTGACTGCGTAAACTATTGATTTCTTGCTGCAGAGCATTCATTTTGTCCTGAAACCCTCCATTCATCATCACTTCTTGCTCCTAAAATTGAATACAAAAAAGAGAGATGAGACAAGGAAGACATTTATCAAAAAGCCTGCAAAATACTAAAGCTGACGGAACGGATGCACAACCCCCGAGAGATGGCACAAGAACAATACCACTTAATAAACCGTATGCATTTTATGGTGCTGACCAGTTTTGGGTCATGCTCCACCAAGAAACATCTCATGTCCGCGGGCAGCTCTACAATACTCTACCTTAAGCTTTTGCGCGATCAGCAGTTCGTTTTGCTGCATCATCATCTTCCTCTCTTGTTCCATCTTGTCCATGAGCATTTCTTTATGCTGCTCGAAGCTCCTGTTCTGGTCGTCCATGCGTTGTTGCAGATTTCTGTTATTTTGCTCCATAATTGCTCTCTCCCTCTCTGCATTTTCCACTTGAGCCTGTTCCTCTAAAATAGTGAGTACATACCGATAAGTATTAATAGATAAATATCAGAGGGTTCCCCACCGGTGGAACCCAAGAAACTCTATATTGGTTGGCTTATCCAGTACAGGGAACCCCACCAATCCTAATAAAGAGGGTCGATTCACCAATGTGGCCCTTTTTAGTTTTTCTCTGCACAGTTTCTTACTACACACTTTGTCAGAATATTGCAGCGTATAGTTAAGGTCGTAATGTTTTCCCTTTTCTAAGCACAGAGGTCCAGAGACCTCAATGGGTCAAATATGGGGGTCCATGACATTACAGGTTTCAGCAGCTGCCCGTCTCTCACCTGCTAGCTGTCTCTCTTTCTCGGTCAGGGTGTTGTCTGCTTGGATGATGACAGCTTCAACGTCCTTCTTCTCAGAGAAGTACTCCTGCATCACTTCAAGAGCCTGTGGTTACAAAAAGTGAATATTCTTAATTGGGGGGGGGGGGGGGTTGTAATTTACATGAATAATGCAGTTGTAGTTTGACTATTTTTAAGGATATCGTATTTCAGATATCCAAAATGGTAGTGAAGGGGACGCTCCAGCCCAATCAGAATTTTACATTGTAATTATGTATTTGCTAATTGTTTTGGATTCCTGCGACATCGCTGTTTGGAAGGTCACTAAATGGGATTCTTATTTTGCCTTCATCGTCTTTGTGAACCTGTTACCTTTATGCCTTTTCCAGGTGTTACGTTGTAAGCTTCCATAACTTTAAGCTTCTCCATTAGATACAATTTGTGTCCTCCAGGTATGGAATATTTTCCGGCCAATATGTCATCCTCCATAGTCAGACTCAGCTGTCGGAGAAGTTTCCTGCAGAAATCTCTTGAAGCCGTTTCATTCTTTGTGGAATATTCATTCATTTTGTTATCAATCAGTTTCTGTTGGAAAAAAGTGATATTTTTTTTTAATACTCTGCAATCATCATGGAAACCATCAGTATTGTGCAGGACTGTGCAGGAGAAGGTGGTGAGAACAATCTATTAGATCTCAAACTTCGGAGTGAATACAAACGATCTGCAAAATTATTGAAACTTTTTGATCAGTGATCGTGAAATTGTTTTTGATTGCATCATGGAAACTTGTTCACAAAGTGAATCCCCATATTGTCCCATGCTAATGGAGAGTAGTCACTGTTTTAGGGCCCCAAGACACATTAGGCTATTGTCAGACGAACTCACAGATAACCTGTAGGCCGATGCCAGTGTGTATGTGCATGGAGAAGTCCAGAGAGGGAGCTGTCAGCAGATCCGAGTGTGTATGTGCATGGAGAATACGGGAGAAGGAGCTGTCAGCAGATCTGAGTGTGTATGTGCATGGAGAAGTCCGGAGAGGGAGCTGCCAGCAGATCTGAGTGTGTATGTGCATGGAGAAGTACGGGAGAAGGAGCTGCCAGCAGATCTGAGTGTGTATGTGCATGGAGAAGTCCAGAGAGGGAGCTGCCAGCAGATCTGAGTATGTATGTGCATGGAGAAGTCCAGAGAGGGAGCTGTCAGCAGATCTGAGTATGTATGTGCATGGAGAAGTCCGGAGAGGGAGCTGTCAGCAGATCTGAATGTGTGTATGCATGGAGAAGTCCAGAGAGGGAGCTGTCAGCAGATCTGAGTGTGTATGTGCATGGAGACGTCCGGAGAGGGAGCTGCCAGCAGATCTGATTGTGCATGAGCATGGATAAGACCGGAGAGGGAGCTGTCAGCAGATCTGAGTATGTATGTGTATGGAGAAGTACGGAGAGGGAGCTGTCAGCAGATCTGAGTGTGTATGGAGAAGTCCGGAGAGGGAGCTGCCAGCAGATCTGAGTGTGCATGAGCATGGAGAAGTATGGAGAGGGAGCTGTCAGAAGATCCAAGTGTGCATGGAGAAGTCCAGAGAGAGGGAGCTGTTAGCATATCTGAGTGTGTATGTGCATGGAGAAGTCCAGAGAGAGAGCTGTCAGCAGATCTGAGTGTGTATGTGCATGGAGAAGTCCAGAGAGGGAGCTGTTAGCATATCTGAGTGTGTATGTGCATGGATAAGACCGGAGAGGGAGCAGTCAGCAGATCCGAGTGTGTATGGAGAAGTCCAGAGAGGAGAGCTGTCAGAAGATCTGAGTGTGTATGTGCATGGATAAGACCGGAGAGGGAGCTGTCAGCAGATCCGAGTGTGTATGGAGAAGTCCAGAGAGAGAGCTGTCAGCAGATCTGAGTATGTATGTGTATGGAGAAGACCGGAGAAGGAGCTGCCAGCAGATCTGTGTGTGTATGTGTATGGAGAAGAAGGAGCTGCCAGCAGATCTTGCCTCTCCACCTTTACAGTGACCATGGACTATCCTCGGCATTGTCATGCTGGTCCCTGGAACTAATGATTGGCATTCAGAACATAAAAATGCAGAGATTCAAACAATTTTGGGGACATTTGGATCTGGGACTGACCTTCAACTTGTGTTGATATTCCTGGTCCTTATCATTCAGTGATCGTCCCAGGAAGACTTTGATGGCCTCTTTCTCACGTTCCATGTGTAGATTCAGGAATTCTTGCTGTGTCTCTGTAGGGAACCTCAGGACATGGTTGTCCATCTCACGTTCATATTTGGACAGTGCGTCTTGTAAAGCTCCTGTGTTTTCAATCTGGGACAGAGCCAGAACCGCATTCTCCATGCAGGGGACTGTTCCGCTCTGAATTGCCTTCACATAGGATTCAGCGAGAACCGCTAACACTGGAACATACAAGTAAAGATCCAACATGGAGCATTGTACGACCATCATCCCTGAGCTGTTAACAGCAGGCAGATAAATGCTTTACAACAGTTACATGGACCATAGGAACCTGCAGACTTCTATGGGAGAGTGTTGTGGGCATGCTCCGTGACGTGCAGAGGTCATTGTGCAGGGAGGGGTGGGAGATGAGCTGCGATCATCTGTCTTTACATGGTCGAACCTGAGTTATATAGGTGTAATCTGCTATTGTATTCCTGTCTGTGATGATAATGAGATGACTCCTAAGAAGTGATCTTTACAGTTACTGTCAGCCTATTATGGGGGTCAGTGTGAAAACTGAAAGATTTCAGGACTTTTATATAGATTAGATAGTAAGATGAACAATAGAACAAATCATCACATAAGAACGTGATTTAAACAACAAGGTAATCATTGTCACGCCTCGCCCTGTCAAGTGGAGAAGATGCGGCAGTTGCAGAGAGAGCAGATCCTCTAGGTGTAACGGCAACGCCCCCGTTGCTCGAGAGGCTCATTTGCATATATTAAAACATAATTTTTCTCAGCAATGCGGGCAGATATGAACATGAGACTAACACGGATGTCTTCAGCTGCCGAGCGCACATGGTACAGGTCAGCCAGTGTCAGAGGGACCGATCTGCTGACGGATGCCCATTAATGGAGGGCGTGCACACTTACTTCTTCCGGTGACTTCGAATCCTCCGGCCAGCGTCTTCACGCGGCTCTCGGCGATCATGTAACTGTAGAATCTTGTTGCCTGTTCCACAAATTCCTCTTCCAATTCACTTTCTTCTAGTTCTTCCAGAACCCGAAGTTTTTTCTTTGACGCCGGTCGGTCAAATACGAAACATTTGTGCGTGTGGAAAAAATGTAGAATGCACTCACGGGGTAAATTATAGTCCTTGGCTTTCTTGTCAGTACCTTGAAGAGATAGGTTATCAGTGTTACTATACAGTAAGTGAACGCCGCTCAGCCCAGGGGGGAACCGGCCGACAAGCTGGTCGAGATTTCTCAATGGGGCTTGCTAGTTGTTGGCAGCTGCAGGTACCAGTATGGACCACACATCGGACACCGGGGTTGTCACAGTAGAGCTGACACTTGGTACCAGTCAGGACCACATGAATGGAAGTTTATATCAGACCGAGGACCACGGCTCCATCACTTGGCTCTTGAGTTCTGGGATCTGCTATCAGTATCTCATCACCTGGGGTCTCGCAGCTGTAGACCCCCGATCAGGAATGAAGGGGCAGTGATACTCTCGGGATTTTGTTGGCTGTTTAGACTTTTATCGGAGGCCACATGGAGAGGCCGTGGCCTCCATACTCTGCTGCCATTTTGATCTTGTGATTGGCCAGAGGGTCACAAATATTACATTGATGCCATTAGTGTCATACGTGGGAAATGCCATTCTTTATCCCCAGGACTGATCATGGACTGTATCCTCCCCTTCACCACCCCCATCCTCTATACAGCTGCCCCAAAAATGCCATATTTTGTCCCATATTCCTGTTTTCCATCTCAGCACTTTCTTTCCCCTGTTCTCAGCATCATGGCAGGACTAACCAGGCCCAGCATGCTTTACTGTCAATGTTTCTGAGGGATTGAGCCACTGTTCCCTCCCATCTTCATGTGATTTAGGTGAAGCAAGGCATGCTGGGATTGGTTAGAAAAGCCAACAGGTAGTTGAAGAAAACAGGAAGTAAAACAGGTCAAGATCCTGCCAGGATGCAGTGATGTGGAGAACAGGGGAAGGAAAGAGCTGACACAAGGAAGATGGGGAAAAAATATGCAGCGTTTGGGGAACTCTGGGCAGTTAAGTCATTATGGGACCGGAGAAGCCCTTGAAACCCTATTCTCAGTTTTTAGTGTAAATGTGGCAGAAATCAATAAGAATCCAATATTTGGATCAGTGAGGTACTAAAGAAGAAGTCATGACACATTACCTAGAGATGAAAAGTCCACCCCAGCCCCGGTCCGGCTCCCCGAGCCCTCGCACCTACCAAAACTTACAGAAATTATTATCACCAAATGCTTAAAATGAGAAATGTTACCTTTCTTCATCTCCAGTGATGTCATCAGATACTCGTCTTCTGTGATGGGTTTACCGTCCTTCTCCAGTAGTAGAGTGAAGTCTCGGACGCACCAGGTGAATGACGGGAAAATCCTCTTATATTCGCCGCTCTCATCTTTTTTCTCAGGAGACGACTTCAGCTTAATCAGTTTTGTCAGTTCGGTCACATAACTGGGAGATTGTATTGTTAAGGAAAAGGTGAAAGGAGGAGAAAGGAGAGTATATACAGTGTCGTGCAAAAGTCCTAGGCAGCTGTGGAAAACCGCTGCACAGTAAGAAAGCTTTCACTAATAGAAGGGTTAATAGGTTATTGTTATCAATGAACAAAATGTAAAGTGAATGAAGAAAAGAGAAATGTAAATCCCATCAGTGTGAGCCCCCCCGCCTTCAGCATCACTATACACATATAGTGGGGAGTAGGCACCCACCCAACTCTTTGCCTACTCCCAGTAAGAGCCGGCCCGGATTGGCTTTGCAGCCAAACTAACTATCAATGTCAAGCAGCACTAGCTGCTGCTGACACATAAAACCCGGCTCTCACCTCACCGAGGCCAGGAACCTCGGTGACACGTATCTTCCGTCCATGACGGCACCTTGCGCCCTCTTACATACCTCCCCCCTTTGTTCAACCCTGACAGGGTGAACACACGCCAAACACTGTACTCGAGACAGGGCATCCGCATTTCCTTGCAAGCGGCCTGCCCTGTGTTCCACTGTGAACTTGAAGTTCTGCAGAGACAAGAACCATCTGGTGACCCGAGCATTCCTGTCTTTCGCCTGGCACATCCACTTTAGAGGGGAATGGTCGGTCACCAGACGGAACTTTCTCCCTAGCAGATAATAGCGGAGAGACTCTAGTGCCCACTTGATGGCCAGGCACTCTCTCTCCACTATACTGTACTTGGTCTCGGCTGGGGTGAGTTTGCGACTCAGGAAAACCACGGGATGCTCCTCCCCATTGATTTCCTGAGAGAGTACAGCCCCGAGGCCCACTTCAGAGGCATCGGTCTGTACCACAAATTCTCTCTTGAAGTCGGGCGTCACCAAAACCGGGGACCCACACAGGGCCGACTTCAGAGCAGAGAAAGCCTTATCCGCCTGCTCATTCCACTGGATCGACACTGACCTGCGTCCCTTTAAAAGGCTTGTCAATGGAGCAGCAATTGTAGCGAAGTTGGGAATAAACCTCATGTAGTATCCCACCATGCCCAGGAATGATTTTACTTGCCGCATAGTGACAGGTCGGGGCCAATTCTTAATTGCCTCAATTTTGTTTACCTGAGGTTTGACCACCCCCCGCCCAATGACATACCCTAGGTATTTGGTCTCTTCTAACCCCATCACACACTTTTTTGGGTTAGCAGTTAAGCCAGCTTTCCTAAGGGAGTCCACTATGGCCTGTACCTTCGGTAGGTGACTCTCCCAGTCGGTGCTATGGACAACGATATCATCAAGATACGCTGAGGCGTACCGTCGATGTGGATGGAGCACAATATCCATAAGCCTTTGAAACGTGGCGGGGGCGCCATGTAGACCAAAGGGTAATACCTTGTACTGATACAACCCCTCCGGTGTGATAAAAGCAGTTTTTTCCTTGGCAGCCTCCGTTAAGGGTACCTGCCACTACCCTTTGGTGAGGTCCAAGACAGAAAAATACCTGGCTTGGCCCAATTTTTCAATGAGCTCATCCACCCTCGGCATGGGATATGCGTCAAACTTGGACACCTCATTCAGCTTGCGGAAATCGCTACAGAACCTCAATGTCCCGTCCGGCTTGGGTATTAAGACTATCGGACTGGCCCAATCAATTTTTGACTCCTCGATGACACCTAACTGGAGCATCAGCTGCACTTCCTTCACAATGGCTTGTCGCCGAGCCTCGGGTACCCGGTACGGCTTTAACCTGACTTTGGCCTGAGGCTCAGTGATAATTTCATGCTGGATTAGGGATGTGCGCCCAGGGAGGTCCGAGAACACATCCGTGTTCCGACTAATGAACTCCTTAACTTCCTGGACCTGTTTGGAGGATAGGCTATCTGAAATTTTTACGGTGGCTGCTGCTTCCCGGACTTCGAGGTGAGGGGCTGGATCCTTCTCACCTAGAAGCCCTGGCCGGGGGCTGTCATCGCTGGACGAGTCCCTATCCTTCCATGGCTTCAGCAAATTCACATGATACACCTGCTCCGGCTTCCGCCGCCCTGGCTGGTGCACCTTGTAATTTACTTCCCCCACTTTCTCGAGCACTTCATAGGGCCCCTGCCACCTAGCTAGAAATTTGCTGTCAAGGGTGGGTACCAGAACTAAAACTCGGTCTCCGGGATTAAAGTCTCGTACCCGAGCCTGACGATTATAGACTCTACTTTGGGCCTGTTGTGCTGCCTCCATATGCTCCCGGACCAGTGGTAACACCCTCTCCATACGTTCCTGCATCTGGGTAACATATTCAATTACGCTTTTGTGGGGGACGGGCTGTTGTTCCCACGCTTCCTTAGCGGTGTCCAACAGGGCCCGTGGGTGTCTGCCATAAAGCAGTTCGAAGGGTGAGAACCCAGTAGAGGCCTGGGGCACCTCTCGCACTGCAAACATGAGATAGGGCAGAAGCAGATCCCAGTCCTTCCCATCTCGGGACACCACCCTTTTTAACATATTTTTTAAAGTTTGGTTAAATCTTTCCACAAGGCCGTCCGTTTGCGGATGGTAAACGGACGTCCGTAATTGCTTTATATGCAACAGTTTACACAATTCCCTCATAATCTTAGACATAAAAGGGGTCCCTTGGTCCGTCAGAACCTCCTTAGGTAGGCCCACCCGGGTAAACATCTCCATTAACTCCTTTGCAATGAGCTTAGCTGATGTGTGTCGAAGAGGCACCGCCCCTGGATATCGAGTAGCATAGTCCAGAATCACCAGGATATGTTGGTGACCCCTAGCAGACTTCGGTATGGGTCCGACCAGATCCATGGCAATACGCTCGAATGGGACCTCAATTATTGGGAGAGGGACCAGGGGACTTCTGTAATGCGGCTGGGGGCTATTTACCTGACAGGTCGGACAGGACTTACAGAATTCCTCTACTTCCTTAAACAAACCGGGCCAGTAAAACCGCTGTAGTACGCGGTCCTGCGTTTTCTGCCACCCCATGTGTCCCCCAAGAACATGTTGGTGGGCAAGCTCCATAACAAGCTTGCGATATGCGGTGGGCACCACCAACTGTTCAACTGGCTCACCTCGGATTTGGTTCATCCGATACAACATATCCTGAAGAACAATAAATCGTGGAAACATTAATTCAGCCCCAGGTTTCTGGGGTTTACCATCAATCATTACAACACTTTCCCAGGCCCTGGTTAGGGTTTGGTCCCGGTGTTGTGCGGTCCCAAAATTTTCCCCGGAGACATTGAGGTCTGCCAACTCAGGTCCCGGTGGCAAGTCCTCCGTGTCTCCCACCATTACACTCAGTGGGGTTGTCTCCCCCTCTACCGTTGGAGCAGTGGTCACCCCTACCACTGGCCCTTCAGATTCGGGCTCCCAGGGTTCGGGCCTTTCAGTAGTATCAGGCCACTCTACTAGGGTTACCCCTGTCTCGGGTCCATCAGACAGTTTTATCGCCGGCCACAGCGCCGGGAAACCTGGGAAGTCCCTCCCAAGTATCAGTTCATGTGGGAGTTTGGTAGCGACAGCCACCTTGTGGGTCCACTTACCAGCCGCTGTGGACAAAGTCACTAATGCAGTGGGGTAGTTTTTTAAGTCTCCGTGGATACATAGGACCCCGATTTTACGGCCGGTATACTCCGCAAGCCGTAATAGGGCAGCTCTTACCAGGGAGACTAAACTCCCGGAGTCCAGCAGGGCCACCGCCAGAGAATCTCCCACCTCTACCTGACACAGGTGGTTATTGTCCTGCACCTCACGGGTGCCAGTTGCGCACAGCTTCCGTGCATTCAGGGAGTGGCGATACCCGTAGTTCACATCCATCGGCTCACCCTGATGCGGACAGTCGGCCCTGATGTGGCCTGGCTCCTGACACCTCCAGCATACCACGGGAGGCGGATCCGCAGGGGATACATTCCGTGCAGGTCTCTCTGTCGCCGGTCGTCGGAACTGGGGTGGAGGCCTCCGGGTTTTGACTGGCCCCTTCCCAGCAAGACTCCCCTGCAGGTTTCTGGTGGCCTCGTAACGCTCCACCAGGTCGACCATCTCCAGGGCACTTACCGGAGACGCCTGGCCGACCCAGTGCTGGAGGGGATAAGGCAGGGCCCTCCAAAAGATGTCCGCCAACAGTCGATCCAGCATGGCAGTGGGACTTAGTAGATCGGGCTGCAGCCACTTTTGCAGCCTGTGCAGCAGATCGTAGTACTGCGGCCTGGCGGGTTCAGCCGTTTTAAAGTCCCACTGGTGGACTCTTTGAGCGCGGACCAGCACGTTCACCCCCAGTCTGGCTAGGATCTCTCCTTTCACGGTGTTATAATTGGCCGCTTGGTCGTCCGACAAGCCGAAAAACACCTGCTGAGGTCCGGAAGCCAGGAACGGAGCGACCACCTCAGCCCACTGGTCACGGGGCAGCTTCTCCCTCACGGCCACTTTTTCTAAGACTGCCAGGTAGGTCTCAGCATCATCCTCGGGGGTCATCTTGGGAATTGCTGCACGGACCGCTTTCCGGGCATCATGGGCACGGTGAGAGGCTCCAGTCGCTTGCAAAGCCATTACATGTTGCAACAGCAGCTGGTTTGTCTCCTGCTGCTGCTTGTTGGCCTCCCGCTGCTGTAAATTGGCCTCCACGAGAGCCTTTACAACTGCCTCCATCTTGTCAGGGTTCACGTGTTGAAACTTTGCCGGCTTGACATATGACATTCACTTTAGAAAAAACAAAACTTCGGCATTTACGCCAGCCTCACTGCGCATGCCCGCATCCGACACCAAATGTGGGGAGTCGCTCTGGTAGATAGCGGTGCGGGTGCAGTACAGAGGCAAAACAGGGAGTCCAGAAGGTGCAGCAAACAGTGTTTTATTCACACTTGCACAAAATAAACGATAAACAGTCTCTTGATGTTAATTCACACTCAGCAAACACAAAAGGCAAAACCAAAGAGTCCAAAACCAGGTTCAATCACCTGTGAGATGTTTAGGTGGTCGGCCCAGCCGCAGGATAATCCACCTTCAGGCTTCCAGGACGACTGCACGCCTCCTTGCTGAGCTCATCCTTCCAGCCCAGAGAGCTCCACAACACTAGCAGCAGCTCCAGGACAATCACAGCCACACCTGCTGATGTGGCTGCCTTTAAAAAGCCCGGCAAAGTCCGGCCTGGACCGTGGGGAGTAGGCACCCACCCAACTCTTTGCCTACTCCCAGTAAGAGCCGGACGGATTGGCTTTGCAGCCAAACTAACTATCAATGTCAGCAGCACTAGCTGCTGCTGACACATAAAACCCGGCTCTCACCTCACCGAGGCCAGGAACCTTGGTGACACGTATCTTCCGTCCATGATGGCACCTTGCGCCCTCTTACAACATATATACACCTGTATACAGCATCACTATACACATATATACACCTGTATACAGCATCACTATACACATATATACACCTGTATACAGCATCACTATACACATATATACACCTGTACACAGCATCACTATACACATATATATACACCTGTATACAGCATCACTATACACATATATACACCTGTATACAGCATCGCTATACACATATATACACCTGTATACAGCATCACTATACACATATATACACCTGTATACAGCATCACTATACACATATATACACCTGTATGCAGCATCACTATACACATATATACACCTGTATACAGCATCACTATACACATATATACACCTGTATACAGCATCACTATACACATATATACACCTGTATACAGCATCACTATACACATATATACACCTGTATACAGCATCACTATACACATATATACACCTGTATACAGCATCACTATACACATATATATACCTGTATACAGCATCACTATACACATATATACACCTGTATACAGCATCACTATACACATATATATACCTGTATACAGCATCACTATACACATATACACAGCATCACTATACACATATATACACCTGTATACAGCCTCACTATACACATATATACAGCATCACTATACACATATATACACCTGTATACAGCACCACTATACACATATATACACCTGTATACAGCATCACTATACACATATATACACCTGTATACAGCATCACTATACACATATATACACCTGTACACAGCATCAGCTCTTCTAGGGACATATATATGTATATACACTGAACAAAAATATAACTTCAGCACTTTCGGTTTTGCTCCCATTTTGCATGAGCTGAACTCAAAGATCTGAAACATTTTCTACATACACAAAAGCCCCATTACTCTCAAATATTGTTCACAAATCTGTATAAATCTGTGTTAGTCAGCACTTCTTCTTTGCCGAGATAATCCATCGCACCTCACAGGTGCGGCATATCAAGGCGCTGATTAGACAGCATGAATATTGCACATGTCTGCCTTAGACTGCCCACAATAAAAGGCCACTCTGAAATGTGCAGTTTGATCACACAGCACATTGCCACAGATGTTGCAACGTTTGAGGGAGCGAGCAATTGGCTGCTGACTGCAGGAATGTCTACCAGAGCTGTTGCCCGTGCAATGAATGTTCATTTCTCTACCTTAAGCCGTCTCCAAAGACATTTCAGAGAATTTAGCAGTACATCCAACCGGCCTCTCAACTGCAGACCACGTTTAACCACACCAACCCAGGACCTCCACATCCAGCATGTTCTCATCCAGCCACCCGGACAGCTGCAGCAACAATCGGTTTGCATAACCAAAGAATTTCTGCACAAACTGTCAGAAACCGTCTCAGGGAAGCTCATCTGCATGCTCGTCGTCCTCATCTGGGTCTGGACCTAAATGCAGTTCGTTGTCGTAACCGACTTGGGTGGGCAAATGCTCACATTCGATGGCGTCCGGCACGTTGGAGAGGCATTCTGTTCACGGATGAGTCCCGGTTTTCACTGTTCAGGGCAGATGGCAGACAGCGCGTGTTTGGCGTCGTGTGGGTGAGCGGTTTGCTGACATCAACGTTGTGGATTGAGTGGTCCATGGTGGCGGTGGGGTTATGGTATGGGCAGGCGTATGTTATGGACAGCGAACACAGGTGCATATTATCAATGGCATTTTGAATGCACAGAGATACCGCGACGAGGTCCTGAGGCCCATGTTGTGCCATTCATCCACGACCATCACCTCACGCTGCAGCATGATAATGCACGACCCCATACTGCAAGGATCTGTACACAATTCCTGGAAACTGAAAATATCCCAGTTCTTGCATGGCCGGCACACTCACCGGACATGTCCCCCGTTGAGCATGTTTGGGATGCTCTGGATCGGCGTATACGACTGTGCGTTCCAGTTCCTGCCAATATTCAGCAACTTCGCACAGCTAGAGGAGCGGACCAACATTCCACAGGCCACAATCAACAACCTGATCAACTCTATGCCACGGAGATGTGTCCCCCCCCCCCCCCCCAGTAAGGCAAAACTGTGCACAATTCAGAGTGGCCTTTTATTGTGGGCAGTCTAAGGCACACCTGTGCAATATTCCTGCTGTCTAATCAGCACCTTGATATGCCGCACCTGTGAGGTGGATTATCTAGAGTAATGGGTCTTTTGTGTATGTAGAAAATGTTTCAGATCTTTGAGTTCAGCTCCTGCAAAATAGGAGCAAAACCAAAAGTGCTGCAGTTATATTTTTGTTCAGTGTATATACAGTATTTTTCGCTTTATAAAACGTGCCCGATGATAAGACGCACCCCAGATTTTATAGGAGGAAAATAAGATAAAAATATTTTTCATCAGATTCTCAGATCAGCCCTCCATGTCATACCCCATCATACCTCAGGTCAGAATAAAATAAAAAACTCCTCTTACCTCTCCTGCGCCGCAGCTCCTCTTCATCTCCGGCAGAAGTCACGCTCCCCTGTTTTCTCCGGCCTGTGCTGCACTGTCCCTGACAGCATGCAGCGTCAGGTCATAGTGCGAGTACTACGTCCGGATGCTGTACGGGGTCAGGACAGTGCAGTGTCGGCTACAGCAAAGAAGACCAGAAAGGGTGAGTACCGTAAGCGATGGCAGCGCTTCTTACCGGCTCCCGGCACCTAATGCATACTAGTGAGCGCTTCCATAATGGTGCCGGCCCCAGCAAAGGAGGTTTGGAGGCTTTTTGGGCATCCTTCGTGGGTTTGCTATGCAAAGGTGTAATTACAGCACATTGCACTGCATGGTCTTGGAGTCTATGTGGCACCACCAGAGAATCAACCACCGAATGCTACGCTCGGATACATTCTACCAGTTTGAATTTCCACTCATTTCTATGTGAAGTCGATTTGTCTTTTCAGGTGGATATAGAGCAATAAGTCGGCAGATAACATTCGGGTGTAACCTGAATATTTGGGATTCCTTGGTCGAGTTTCTCTCTCCTTGCCTGTTGAGTAGATGGACCCCTGTGATGTGAGAGCCGTCATTAACCCTCTGCTCGCCTCTCCCTTCTAGAGCAGTAAACTGAGGCAGAGACAGTGCAGCTCCATCCCCCTCCTCCCCCATCCTCTGCGGCTCCTGTGACTGTTTCACTCTATTTATATCTCTTTGTGACTGAAGAGGTTTCAGATTATTTGTAAAAGGGCCGGAGGCACCAAAAAAGGGGAACCACAGCCTAATGGAAGGTGAGGAAGATGACACATCCCCGAATAAGGTTCATATATTCACATGGATTGCAGATAAATACAATAAATGGAATAATAACATCTAATAAAACTTATTACCAAGGGAATTAACTACCATAGCGGCAGACCATGCGACTGCGATGGGGCCCAGAGCAAGAGGGGGCCCAGTCTTAGTCAGGACTCTACCCTCTAAAGGGACAAATTTTAGCAAATGAGACCGTGGGAAAAATGGCCCAAGGGTCATTGAAAAGGGTTTAGGCAGAAACCCTTCTGTCCTGTGTGAGGGGCCGGGTTTGATCCTTGCTATGGGGCCCCTACTTCTCTATGTACGCCACTGGTTATTCCTAAAATGAGCATTAAGGATACTGTAGCTGCTCCATAGATTGCTGGTCAATGGTCCCCAAGCTATTAAACACGAAGGCACTGCTCAGCAGCACCGCCAAGGAGAAGATCCAAGCGTCGTTCTTACAGTCTCCCTGCCGTACAAGAAAATTATTTTAATGCAATTGCTCTAAATCTCCAAGAATTACAGATTGTAGATTTCTAATGTACATAATCCTTATGCTGTGACGTCATTGCTCGAGCAGCAGAGGATTGAAAGAGTAAGTAAATCCTGGACATGGCTCCTCACTTTCCTGGTATTCAGCCCTGACTTCATTTTCACTCCTAGCACAATCCCAGTGATAGTTATTTCACAGAAAGCTTCGACTGACGACTGTTCTGATGCCCGTAAAAGACACAAAGGAGGCCATAAACATTAGACTAACGGCGGCAAAACCTGCCATTATGGGGGGGACGGGCTAATGGGCATGAGATGTTTTACAGACAATATTTCAACCGACATTGGGGAAAGAATGATCACACCTGCTGAATTACAACAAGCAATCCTTTGTTCTACACGGAGATGAGCAGCCAGAAGTTCCTGTGAGTCTCTTATTTCCCTCTCCCCAGTGGGAAGGCATGCACGTTCGACTGGCCAGACTAAGTGTGCATGTGTATGGGAGGGGGACTGAAGGAAATGCCGCTACATTCATCTCCATGGGACCTGCCAGAAATAACCAAGTGGTGTAACCACCGACAATCCCATAGAGATGCTCGACCCTGCAGGTAAGGGGCCCTTGTTCTCATGATCGGTGGGGGTCCCAGCAGTAGGATACCCAATGATCAAATAGGTATCCCCGATCCTGTGGACAGGGGATAACTTGAAATAATGGAGTATCCCTTTAAGTGAATGAAGCTGGGAGAGAAATTTATTAAAGACTACAAAAAAAGTTTTCCTTTTGTTCTAGAAGCAGCACCCGCTGCTCCATGGACTGCGCCTCATCCTGGGGTTCAGCTCTATTCACTTAAATGGGGATAAGCTGCAATACCAGACACAAACTAAGGACAAGAGGGGCCACCAATGAGTAATCCACACTACAGAGAGCCCTTCATATCTGTCCAATTGGTGTAACCCACCTTCTCCACGTCGCCCAGTCCCTCCGTATCCAGCAGAATAAGGGTTTGTCCGGGATTTTGAGGGTGAGGAACGCACCACATCCAGATCCCTTTGGTCTTTGACTGGATGCTGGATCCCAGAGCAAAACCTGGAAAGATTCACAAATAAACTCAAATAAGACACAGAAATCTGAAGCCTTCAAATTGAGCAGGTCTAGGACAGTGAAGGGGTTAATGCGAGTAGGATGGCGGTATAGTTGTGGCCGATCAGCTCTAACATGACGTGGGAACTCTTCACTTTACTCAGAGGAGTGGTAGCGAGGCTCTGCCCTGCGGCTGTGGGTGACGGGAGGATGTCCATGGAGGAGGACGTAGAGAAGGTGGACAAGCGCCTGGGGTGGGAACCCGACCCACATCAACGTGGAGGTATCAAGACCTTCTTGCTGCGTCACTGCTGCTGCCCAAAACATTGACCCGGTGGGCCGCAAAAGACGTGTACTGTCCTTGCCCGTAACAGATGCTCCTGGTGGTGATGGTGGGGGGCACCTTGCCCGTGACAGCTGCTCCTGGTGGTGATGGTGGGGTGCAGCGTGGCCGTAACAGCTGCTCCTGGTGGTGATGGTGGGGTGCTCCTCGCCCATGACAGCTGCTCCTGGTGGTGATGGTGGGGTGCTCCTTGCCCATGACAGCTGCTCCTGGTGGTGATGGTGGGGTGCACCTTGCAGCACACTGAGGCGCACATTCCTTCCCACTTTACAGCACAGGCAAATAACGGCAGCTAGGTATCAGTATGTATGATATCATCTTACACGCTGCTTCATGAAAGTGGAAGGATCTTGTTGGACACACACTGCTTGTGTCTCACATTATTCTCCGATCCGAGCTCGGTAACTTTCTACTAATTTGGATTTCACATGATAATCAGTGGAACCTGGTTAAGGTGCGATAACAAGCTTGCGCATGAGCAGATTGTTGGGAGCGTAGTTTGCAAGAACCTTATTGCAGCCTTAGATTCTGCAGAAAGACGCTTTGGGGAAGATAGAGAGGAAGCGGTACTACAACCCCCACTCTGGCCTATAGGCATACATTGCTATCTGGGAAGATTTGCACTTTCAGTTTGAAGCTGTTTATACCATTCGATGTACTACAACTCCCATTCTGCACTTTAGTAAAGAGACATTTATTTTCTACAACTGGCCTGGTTACTGATCCTGGCCCCATTAGCCGCCGCGGTACCCTACACCTCCTGCCTCGTAACACCAGGGGCACCCCGACTACTATCAGGCAGGAGCCCCGACATCAGGGCGAGTCCCAAGGGTGCACCCTCCTATTACTGCCCAACCATAGGGAGACTCAGTGTGAGGATTGGCACTGTGAAGAATTATTGCAGCCAGAGCCACTACCACTCCCATCCTCCAGGGCTTATCTCAATGCTCACATATAAACTGTAGAAGTGTTTGTGGACAGAAAAGGCCGCTCCTGCACTTAAAAAAAAAGAGTACTGTCTCTTTAAAAGCTCATGTCTTGTACAGTGCAGATCAGCTCCAGCCCGGGCTACAGACCCAGATTACACCGACCGCCCCGATCCTGTCCCTGATGAGAAAACCCTAATCTCCCTGCAGGACCTTATAATGGAGACATGGCGGACACGTCCTCTCACATCAGAGGCCGAGCGCAGAATGGCGCATGTGCTTCCGGGTTAGTATCCTCCCCTGACTGCAGGGCATTGTGGGCCTCCTTCCGGGCCATGTCATCCCTCATCTTCATCCTTCCTGCCCCATTTCCCGAGCGCCTTTTTGCAGGATTTGTTCAAAGCATTTGGATTCATTTGGAAGAAGAATTTTGGTGAAATTCGTGATGAATCCGATCAGTTTTGGGTCGATGACAAATCCACAGAAAGAATCTCAAGAAGATAAAAGGTCCAAACACAATGTATCTTTTTCTTACTTGATAAAATAAAGTATATAATTCTGACTCCCTGCAGTCCCCTCTAGGGGGCGCTAACTACACATGGATTTGTGCAACTAGTACTGAAGTCACGAGGATTAGCGGACATGCAGTGACCCCCTTTAGTGGCGGCCCGGACCCCCCGTTATTTGTGGTACAATCCATTCTTCATATAACGCTCCTTCTCTAATACTCTACAGATATTATATCACATGTGGCGTGTCCTGGGCGTAACATTTATAACTCACCGGTTCTTTTCCCGGCCAGTTTGTTCATCAGATAGGATTTCCCCGTCCGGTATTTTCCTACGATTGCGATAACCACCACCGGCTGCGAGATTTCCGAAAGGATGTTCTCCGCATCTTTATTAAAGACCAGCGTATTCCCATCTACATTCTCTATCAGGCAGATAGGCTCCGGCATCGAAAGCACCGGAGGCATCGTCAGCAGCGGGCGTGTCCTTACGAGCCTCAGAAAAGAGAGACATAAGATATATATATACACACAGAGGTGCTTGAAAGTTTGTGAACCCTTCAGAATTTTCTATATTTCTGTATAAATGTGACATTGAAATGACATCAAATCCTAAAATTACATAAAGAACCAAATCACAGGAACGTCCCAGATATTAGACCTGGAGGAAAATGCTCCAATATCTAATGTCTGTGAGCGGTAAAAGTATGTGAACCCCCGCTGTCAGGATCTGGTGTGACCCCCTTGTTTCCAGTAATTGATGATCAGTCCTGGACATTGTGGGAATTGTATCCCATTCCTCCGTACAGAACAGCTTCGGCTCTGCTATGTTGGTGGTGTCCTCCATGATCGGCTCCATTCAGCTCCTTCCACAACATTCCTGTGGGATTAAGGTCAGGACTGTGACTCGGACGCTCCAGGACTTGCTCCTGCTTCTTTACCCATTCTTTGGTAGAAGGACCCGTGAGCTCAGGGTTGTCCTGCTGTGTGACCCACATTCTCCTGAGACTCAGCTCATGGACAGATCTCCTGAATGGTCTGAAATCTCCTCCATTTGTGCACAATCTGTCTGACTGTGGAGTGGTGGAGTCCAGACTCCTTACAGAGGGTTTTGTCACTTTTTTCAGCCTGATGAGCATCAACAACTCTTCTTCTGAGGTCTTCAGAAATCTCCTTTGTTTGTGCCATGTCCAAACATGTTGTAACGATCAGACTTTGATAGATCCCTGTTCTTTACATAAAACAGGCTGCCCACTCACCCCTGATTGTCACCCCATCTCACTGACGCATCATCTGCTGATCCGGAAGGTTCACATACTTTTACCGCTCACAGGCACGTGATATCGGAGCATTTTCCTCCAGGTCTAATATTTTTTATTCCTCTGTTTGATTTGGCTCTTTATGTACTTTTAGAACAGTAGCTTTAGGTAAAGCCCCACTTTCTAACTGAACACATGCAGCTGAGGTCTGGTATGGAAGTCACACTCACCAGAGCCACCAGTTCCTGTTCTATTCCTCCCCCATGCTTTTCACTGCAGCTTTGTTTGTTCATGTTACTGTCTCTAGCACAATCACTTCTCCAATACTGATGCAATTCATCTACCATATAATATAAAGCTACACCCCTTAAAGGAACTTTCTGGGATTTCACATTGATTGCCTATCCTCAGGGCCACATCTCGTCAGTGGTCGTCCAAGTCCCGCCCCCCGGCTGTATGAATAGGCCGCACTGCAGCCGCTTCCTAGGTCTGTGACGTCACGTTCATCAGTCACACGGCCTACGGGCAGCTCAGTCACATTCAAGTCAATGGGCCTGGGCTGCAATACCGAGCACAGACACTACACAGTGGAGGGCGCTGTCGTATCTGGTATTGACAGGGGAAGGGGGCGTCACCACCGCTGATTGATTTCCTGTTCTGTGACTATAAAGCTGGCATTCAGGAAGTCATGGAGCAGTGACCACACTTGAAGGACGGTCAGTGAATGGGGAGGATGACCCCCCATACCGCCCGCTACCTGTGTATAATGGGGGGAGGATGAGCCCCCATACCGCCCGCTCCCTGTGTATAATAGGGGAGGATGACCCCCCATACCGCCCGCTACCTGTGTATAATGGGGGTAGGATGACCCTCCCATACCGCCCGCTCCCTGTGTATAATGGGGGAGGATGACCCCCTCACATACTGCCCGATCCCTGTTTATAATGGGGGGAGGATGACCCCCCCCATACCGCCCGCTCCCTGTGTATAATGGGGGGAGGATGACCCCCCATACTGCCCGCTCCCTGTGTATAATGGGGGGAGGATGACCCTCCCATACCGCCCGCTCCCTGTGTATAATGGGGGAGGATGACCCCCCCATACCGCCCGCTCCCTGTGTATAATGGGGGGAGGATGACCCCCCCATACCGCCCGCTCCCTGTGTATAATGGGGGGAGGATGACCCCCCCCCCCATACCGCCCGCTCCCTGTGTATAAAGGGGGGAGGATGAACCCTCCCATACCGCCCTCTCCCTGTGTATAATGGGGGAGGATGACCCCCCCATACCGCCCGCTCCCTGTGTATAATGGGGGGAGGATGACCCCCCATACCGCCAGGTCCCTGTGTATAATGGGGGGAGGATGACCCCCCATACCGCCCGCTCCCTGTGTATAATGGGGGAGGATGACCCCCCCCATACCGCCCGCTCCCTGTGTATAATGGGGGAGGATGACCCCCATACCGCCCGCTCCCTGTGTATAATGGGGGGAGGATGACCCCCCATACCGCCCGCTCCCTGTGTATAATGGGGGAGGATGACCCCCCCATACCGCCCGCTCCCTGTGTATAATGGGGGAGGATGACCCCCCATACCGCCCGCTCCTGTGTATAATGGGGGGAGGATGACCCCCCATACCGCCCGCTCCCTGTGTATAATGGGAGAGGATGACCCCCCCCATACCGACCGCTCCCTGTGTATAATGGGGGAGGATGACCCCCCCATACTGCCCGCTCTCTGTGTATAATGGGGGAGGATGACCCCCCCATACCGCCCGCTCCCTGTGTATAATGGGGGGAGGATGACCCCCCATGCCGCCCGCTCCCTGAGTATAATGGGGGGATGACCCCCATACCGCCCGCTCCCTGTGTATAATGGGGGAGGATGACCCCCCCATACCGCCCGCTCCCTGTGTATAATGGGGAGGATGACCCCCCCATACCGCCCGCTTCCTGTGTATAATGGGGGAGGATGACCCGCCCCCCCATACCGCCCGCTCCCTGTGTATAATGGGGGAGGATGACCCCTGCCCCCCCTCGCATACCGCCCGCTCCCTGAGTATAATGGGGGGAGAAGCGTACAGCATTGTAGTAAACACGTATTTTCCTTCCGCGTCTGTTCCATTTTTTTGGCAGACGTTATACGGAACTATTTATTTAATGGGTCCGCAAAAAAAAAAGTTATTCCGTGTGCGATCTGTTTCCGTATGTCCGTATTTACGTTCTGCAAAAGAATAGAACACGTCCTATTATTGTCTGCATCACGGACAAGGATAGGACTGTTCTATTAGGGCCGGCTGCTCCGTTCGGCAAAATACGGAATGCACATGGACGTCATCTGTATTTTTTATGGATCCGTTTTTTGCGGACCGCAAAATACATACGGTCGTGTGCATGTCGCCTAATCCGGTGAAGTATAATGGAAACGTCCCCGATAACTAGAAATTCACTGAAGGGGGGGGGGGCGACCTGCAGGAAACGTCGTGCGTCTAGATATAAGCTAGGTCTACGCGACAACAGCACAACGTCACTGCAGCTTTTGTCGCGCGACAGTTTTTATAATAGTCTATGGTGTGGAGAAATGCTGCAGTGGCGTTGTGCTGCTGTCGTGTAGACCTCGCCTTAGAGAACACTCTGCACACTCTGTGAAGGGTGGAGACAAGCTTCGTAAGTTTCTGTCATCTACAGGGTTAATAATTCTGCCTCATGTTCTTACAAGTGGGTCCTGGGCCCCCCTGACAACTCCCCTGACAACATCATCACATACCTGGTAATATTGCTCCGGGGTGTCGGATAGAAGCCTCTCACAGCTGGTGCGGCGCCCTCACCGTCAGCTCAGGTCCCAATCCTCCGGCTTCTCCTGCCTTTTATACAGAGGCTCAAAGATGAAAGAGAAAGTGAAAGCGACAGAGAAGAGGCTGTGATGGAAACTCCGGAGGCTGCGGGGTTTCCGGTCAGCTGCGCCCATTACACAATACGGGGGGGGGGGTTATTGTATCTTTTTTATAAACAGTAAGGCTGGGTTCAGACTTGAGCGTCCCGCTTCGCGCTTTATCTTCACTTTTATTTTCGCATCGTGAAAATGAAAGTAAAAATCAAGCATCGTGCGCGCGTTTGCGCTATATATCCCTAGGGGACACGTGACAATACGCCCCAAAGAAGCTCCTGTACTTCTTTGGGGCGTAGGGCTCAGGTGAGAACCATGCCCATAGGGAAACATGGGTTTTCGCCTGTTGAGCGTTTTACAGCGCGTAGGAACGCGCTGTAAAACGCTCATGTCTGAACCCAGCCTTAGGGTACTTTCACACTTGCGTTATTCTTTTCCGCCATAAAGTTCCGTCAAAAGGGCTCTATACCGGAAAAGAACTGATCAGGCCGATCCCCATGCAATCTGAATGGATAGAAATCCGTTCAGTCTGCATCCGTATGCCGTCCGCTCAGTCACTGTCAGGCGTTTTGCTGGACATAATACCGCAGCATGCTGCGGTATTATGTCCGTCCAAAATGCCGGATCAGTCGCCGGAATGCCGGATCCGGCACTTATTCCCATTGACTTGCATTAGTGCCGGATCCGGCATTGTGAAACAACTGAAGGACGGATCCGTCCATCCGCATGACAAGCAGAGAGACGGATCCGTTCTTGCAATGCATTTGTAGACGGATCCGCACTTCAGTGTGACAACTGACAGCACGGGTGCGGATCCGTCTCTCTGCTTGTCATGCGGACAACGGAACTGCCTGCCGGACGACACGAACGCTAGTGTGAACGCAGCCTAAGTAGTGAGGACGGGCGCTCTGTATCTGGGGTAGGACTTTTATTTACTAAATCCATTTTGCTGTTATTTTATCTTGTATTCACATATTTTCTCTGTACTAACGCAGATACAGAGCGCCCGTCCTCCTACGGACTGTTTACGGAATTCTCTTCAGCGTTTGGGTGAAAGGTTTTTTGGATTTAGTGACTAGTGAGCCCCCAGATCGCTTTCTTCTATTCCATCTTTTTTATGTTTGGACTTTTCCTGGCACACTGCGCCCCCTATGGGTGACATATTGCTGGTCTGCAACGACCGGAGGGCGCAGACTGAAACGCGTTGTCCTTGTCCGCGGCTCCTTACAGACACCAAGTCTAGAAGCCAGGGGTAACAGGGCTCCCCTCAGCGTACCAGAGGATGCTCCGAGGGGCCCGGGCTCTGGACCAAGAAGGGCCCAAAGATCCTGGAGATTTACAGCTGTCTTTGGAGGCAGCGTCTTGGTCTCTTCTGGTCACTTCTATGGGCGGCTCTGTAGTAGTCACTTCTATGGACGGCTCTGTAGTAGTCACATCTATAGACGTCTCTGTAGTAATCACTTCTATGGATGGCTCTGTAGTAGTCACATCTATGGACGGCTCTGTAGTAGTCACTTCTATGGACGGCTCTGTAGTAGTCACTTCTATGGACGGCTCTGTAGTAGTCACTTCTATGGACGGCTCTGTTGTAGTCACTTCTATGGACGGCTCTGTAGTAGTCACTTCTATGGACGGCTCTGTAGTAGTCACACCTATGGATGGCTCTGTAGTAGTCACTTCTATGGACGGCTCTGTAGTAGTCACTTCTATGGACGGCTCTGTAGTAGTCACCGCTATGGACGGCTCTGTAGTAGTCACTTCTATGGATGGCTCTGTAGTAGTCACTTCTATGGACGGCTCTGTAGTAGTCACTTCTATGGACGGCTCTGTAGTAGTCACTTCTATGGAAGGCTCTGTAGTAGTCACTTCTATGGACGGCTCTGTAGTAGTCACTTCTATGGACGGCTCTGTAGTAGTCACTTCTATGGACGGCTCTGTAGTAGTCACTTCTATGGACGGCTCTGTAGTAGTCACTTCTATGGACGGCTCTGTAGTAGTCACTTCTATGGACGGCTCTGTAGTAGTCACTTCTATGGACGGCTCTGTAGTAGTCACTTCTATGGACGGCTCTGTAGTAGTCACTTCTATGGACGGCTCTGTAGTAGTCACTTCTATGGACGGCTCTGTAGTAGTCACTTCTATGGACGGCTCTGTAGTAGTCACTTCTATGGATGGCTCTGTAGTAGTCACTTCTATGGACGGCTCTGTAGTAGTCACTTCTATGGATGGCTCTGTAGTAGTCACTTCTATGGACGGCTCTGTAGTAGTCACTTCTATGGACGGCTCTGTAGTAGTCACTTCTATGGACGGCTCTGTAGTAGTCACTTCTATGGACGGCTCTGTAGTAGTCACTTCTATGGACGGCTCTGTAGTAGTCACTTCTATGGACGGCTCTGTAGTAGTCACTTCTATGGATGGCTCTGTAGTAGTCACTTCTATGGACGGCTCTGTAGTAGTCACTTCTATGGACGGCTCTGTAGTAGTCACTTCTATGGACGGCTCTGTAGTAGTCACTTCTATGGATGGCTCTGTAGTAGTCACTTCTATGGATGGCTCTGTAGTAGTCACTTCTATGGATGGCTCTGTAGTAGTCACTTCTATGGACGGCTCTGTAGTAGTCACTTCTATGGATGGCTCTGTAGTAGTCACTTCTATGGACGGCTCTGTAGTAGTCACTTCTATGGACGGCTCTGTAGTAGTCACTTCTATGGATGGCTCTGTAGTAGTCACTTCTATGGACGGCTCTGTAGTAGTCACTTCTATGGACGGCTCTGTAGTAGTCACTTCTATGGACGGCTCTGTAGTAGTCACTTCTATGGACGGCTCTGTAGTAGTCACTTCTATGGACGGCTCTGTAGTAGTCACTTCTATGGACGGCTCTGTAGTAGTCACTTCTATGGACGGCTCTGTAGTAGTCACTTCTATGGACGGCTCTGTAGTAGTCACTTCTATGGACGGCTCTGTAGTAGTCACTTCTATGGACGGCTCTGTAGTAGTCACTTCTATGGATGGCTCTGTAGTAGTCACTTCTATGGACGGCTCTGTAGTAGTCACTTCTATGGATGGCTCTGTAGTAGTCACTTCTATGGACGGCTCTGTAGTAGTCACTTCTATGGACGGCTCTGTAGTAGTCACTTCTATGGACGGCTCTGTAGTAGTCACTTCTATGGACGGCTCTGTAGTAGTCACTTCTATGGATGGCTCTGTAGTAGTCACTTCTATGGACGGCTCTGTAGTAGTCACTTCTATGGATGGCTCTGTAGTAGTCACTTCTATGGACGGCTCTGTAGTAGTCACTTCTATGGACGGCTCTGTAGTAGTCACTTCTATGGGCGGCTCTGTAGTAGTCACTTCTATGGACGGCTCTGTAGTAGTCACTTCTATGGACGGCTCTGTAGTAGTCACTTCTATGGACGGCTCTGTAGTAGTCACTTCTATGGACGGCTCTGTAGTAGTCACTTCTATGGACGGCCCTGTAGTAGTCACTTCTATGGATGGCTCTGTAGTAGTCACTTCTATGGACGGCTCTCTAGTAGTCACTTCTATGGACGGCTCTCTAGTAGTCACTTCTATGGACGGCTCTCTAGTAGTCACTTCTATGGACGACTCTGTAGTAGTCACTTCTATGGACGGCTCTGTAGTAGTCACTTCTATAGATGGCTCTGTAGTAGTCACTTCTATGGACGGCTCTGTAGTAGTCACTTCTATGGACGGCCCTGTAGTAGTCACTTCTATGGACGGCTCTCTAGTAGTCACTTCTATGGACGGCTCTCTAGTAGTCACTTCTATGGACGGCTCTCTAGTAGTCGATTCTATTGATGGCTCTGTAATAGTCACTTCTATGGATGGCTCTGTAGTAGTCACTTCTATGGGCGGCTCTGTAGTAGTCACTTCTATGGACGGCTCTGTAGTAGTCACTTCTATAGATGGCTCTGCAGTAGTCACTTCTATGGACGGCTCTGTAGTAGTCACTTCTATGGACGGCTCTGTAGTAGTCACTTCTATGGACGGCTCTGTAGTAGTCACTTCTATGGACGGCTCTGTAGTAGTCACTTCTATGGACGGCTCTGTAGTAGTCACTTCTATGGACGGCTCTGTAGTAGTCACTTCTATGGACGGCTCTGTGGTAGTCACTTCTATGGGCGGCTCTGTAGTAGTCACTTCTATGGACGGCTCTGTAGTAGTCACTTCTATGGACGGCTCTGTAGTAGTCACTTCTATGGACGGCTCTGTGGTAGTCACTTCTATTGGAAAGAGCCGTCCCACAGAAATTAGGGCCCAGGGTTTTACCGTATAGGGCGGTTATTGGAGAGTCACTATACATGGAATTAGTGTTAGTTTTGGGAAAGTGGGACAAAGGTTAAAGTTTATAGGATCTGACTTGGGGGATGGAAACAGGATAAGCTCAACGGTAAAGTTGTGACTGAGCCGGGGGCATGCAAGGATGGCACGTTGTTTTAATAATTCTTTATTTTTGTATTTATCAATCATATTCAAAACGTAACTTGTTACACATAAGTATGATGAGACTTATCATCTTAAACACAAAGCATACATGCGTAAATCGATGGTTAATGCAGTTACAGGTTTCTACATGGCATGAAATGGTAAGCAGGTTGATGGGCGTCAGCACATATAGGTGATGACATAATGACCTTTACAGCACCCGAGACTTTACAATGACCATACATTACAGTCCCCTTAATTGACCTCTTCCATTCCAGGCTCTCTTAACTAAGACCTCCACAGCGACTGCCCCTTTAACAGTGACCTCCACTGTACCCCACTCCCTTAACTGTCACTTCACAGTAACCCTGTTGCCCCTTTAATAGTAGCCTCCACAGTCCCCTCCTCCTTTAACAGTAACATCCACAGCGCCCTCCCTTTAACAGTGACCTCCACAGTACCTCATCTCCTTTTCATAGGTGTGTAACATTTTTATCAGTATCATAATTATAGTGGATTTGATTAGCTATAATAGGCCATATTGTGATAAGTCGGCCGAGAGAGGTTCATGGAGAGGACATTGTTCATAAGGTTTCTTCTCTATAGATGTGTCAGTCTGAGAAGAGTCATTCTCGTCTCCTTTCTAGATTTATGACTGACATAAGGATAGTCTCTAGACGTATCTGGCACTAATTATTCCTTCAGATGATGTCTATCGGTGAAGCAGAAAATCTGTGATGTCTGTATACACGTATAATAAACCTTAGTATTTTTTGTATAAGATAATCAATAGGACGTATGCCTTGTTCTATATTGTTGAATATTATGAAGGACGTCAATTAATCTATTATCTTATATATATCTCACTGGGAACGCATACACTCCGAAAACAGGATGAGAAGGATGTTAAGCCTAAACTTTGTTAGTGAGTCCCCGTTAGGGGAAAGCTGTGTTATTTTAACTAACAGTCAATCACCCATTGAAGTGATAGAGGAGACACACGTCTGTGAGAGTACAAGGTTCATTATATTCTTATCGGTACCATAAATTTGATAGTTTGGTAGATGTCTAAACTGGTACCTTCATGTCTATGCTTTAATTGGTATATGTGTCAAAGTTAATCCCTGTAGCTCTGATTTAGGATTCCATATGTTATGTGTATAGAATGTAAGATTAAGTCAGACCTGGTCATTTAGCCCTTACTAATAGTGGTGCTAGTAGCTTATGCAATAGTGCCGCCTAGGGATGAATAAGTAACATTACATCAACAGCCGAAATGCATTCTGGGTGATACAGTGACATCACAGTAATTATCATATGTGCACGCCTAACCGAAAATGATTGGAAGACTCCAAGTTGGAAAGGTGTGTCTGACTGATAAGTTTTGGATGATAAACCACATACATGAGGGAGGGGGAAAAAGAAGAAGAAAAAAAAGGAAAGGAGAGAGAGCCCAGGAGAAAAATCCCAATGATCAGAACAGACTTTAGAGCTGACTTCCCTTAGACTCTGCATTTCATTTGCATTCTCAGGTGACGTATAACTTTATTATGTGTAGTAGCAAAGTTTGAGTTTGGGACCCGAACTTGACCCCGAACCCCATTGAAGTCAATGGGGACCCGAACTTTGGGGCACTAATATGGCTCTAAAAAAGTCATGGAAATAGCTAGAGGGCTGCAAAAGGCAGAACAATGGGGGTAAGAGCAGGACAATTGCCCTGCAAACAAATGTGGATAGGGAAATGACTTAAAATAACATAAAATACATAAAAATTTAAAATAATAACCTTGAACTAGGAGGAGGAGGTCCATATGGAGTAGGAGGTTGAGGAGGCGGTGGATGTGGCGGTGTTTTTTGTTTGTTTTTTATTATCTTTATAGTTTTTTTTTTCTATCTTTTTATAAATTTTAGTAGACCCCAAAACATTGGGAAACATAAAAACGAAAATAAAGAGAAAGTGCGCTGTATTATAACAATGGCTGTGTGAGGCCGGTATACATGTCTATTCTGCACAAGGTACAGACAGGTTCTGTGGGATCCATGCCTGGTTCATTTTAATCAACGTGAGCTTGTCCACTTTGGCTGTGGGCAGGCGGCTGCATTTGTCTGTGATAACGCCCCCTGCTGTGCTAAACACACGTTCAGACAATACACTGGCTGCAGGGTAGGACAGCACCTCCAAGGTGTAAAGGGCAAGCTCAGGCCATCTGCCCAATTTGGAGGCCCAGAAGTTGAATGGGGCAGAAGTTGAATCAGTCAGTACGTGTACTGTTCCACCATGTTGCTGAAATGCTGCCTCCTGCTAAGGCGTTCCGTATCAGCTGGTGGTGCCAGTTGTTGTGGCGTGGTGACAAAGCTTTTTCACATTTCGGCCATGCTAACCCTGCCTTCTGAGGTGCTGGTGGTGCCTTAGCTTCATTGTCGACTTCGTACTCCTCCTCTGCCTTTGCCTTGTGCTTCCACTGAGCCCCTGCTGTCAGGCGGTAATGCCATCAGCAGCGCGTCTACCAGCATGTGCTTGTACTCGCACGTCTTCCGATCATGCTCCAGTGACGGATCTAAGGACGTCCCCTTGTCCTTGTAACGGGGATCCAGCAGGGTGGCCACCCAGTAATCAGCACTGGTTAGAATGTGGGCAACTTGGCGGTCGTTGCGCAGGCACTGCAGCATGTAGTCGCTCATGTGTGCCAGGCTGCCCAGAGGCAACGACAAGCTGTCCTCTGTGGGAGGTGTATCGTCTGTGTCCTCTGTACTCCCCCCAGCCGCCAGTGATGCCCATGAGCTGCTTTTGGTGCCACCCTGCTGTGAACACAGTTCCTTCTTCTCCTCCTCCTCCTCATCCTCCAGAACCGTGCCCTGGTGGGACAATTGTGTACCTGGCCTATGTTACAAGTACAGGAACCCACTCTCTGAGCCACTTGTGAATGACTGGCCTGATAACCGTGGAAATGATCCCTCTTCCTCGTCCTCTTCCTCCTGTCCCACATCCTCTTCCATCATTGCCCGAAGTGTTTTTTCAAGGAGACATAGAAGTGGGATAGTAATGCTGAAGACGGCGTCATCGCCACTGGCCATGTTGGTGGAGTACGCGAAACAGGTGAAGTGGTGCTGTTCCGCAGAGTGACTGACGCGTGCTTGCTGCAGCTGAAACTCCACTCTAGCCTGCAAGGGATGTGCATCAAACCGGCTAGGCCCATAGCTGCTACGAGATTTTGCCCATTATCGCACACCACCAGGCCAGGCTTGAGTCTCAGTGGCACCAATCACTCATCGGTCTGTTGTTCCATGCCCGTCCACAGCTCCTGCGCGGTGTGGGGTTTTTCCCCCAAACAGATGAGTTTCAAAACAGCCTGCTTTCGTTTTCCCCTGGCTGTGCTGAAGTTGTAGGTGAAGGTGTTACGCTGACCAGATGAGGAGGTCGTAGAGGAGGAAGAGGAGTAGGAGGAGGAGGCAAAGAGAAATGCCCTGCAATCCTCGGTGGCGGAAGACAAGCGGCAAACTGCTATCTGCCTCAGGGCCAGCTGCCACTGCATTTACCCAGTGTGCTGTTAGGGAGATATAGCGTCCCTGGCCGTGCTTACTGGTCCACATATCGGTGCACACCTGATTTTGTCCCCCACTTGTTTGTGCAGGTAAGGGATGGCTCGCCTGGAATAGTAGTGGCGGCTGGGAACGACACACTGTGGGACAGCCACCGCCATAAGGTTTTTAAAAGTCTCCGTCTCCACCAGACGGAATGACAGCATTTCAAAGGCCAAGAATTTTGAAATGCTGGCATTCAGGGCCAGGGATCACGGGTGACCACAAAGAATGAGGAGAGCGTCAAATAAGGGACGTGGCCCTGGTTGTAGTGCTGCTGGTGTTGGTGGCGCTCCTGTTGCAGAAAGAAGACGTAGTCGATCTGTGCCAGCTACACGCCCAAATGGAACACCTTCCTCAGGTGTGCGTAAGTGACAGAACGTTCAGCGCTATTTTGTAGGCCCGAATACCGCTTTACGAATGGTGAGGCCAGAACAAGTACAGGCGGTAGTAGATTGGGTGGCTGACAGTGCCTCCAGTTCTTTCACATTGTCTCCCACCCGGTCCACTGCTGAAGCTCAGAGTTGGCACCTGCAGCCCATGGGCGTCTTTCACCTCACCCCCTTCCAAATCAGCCAAGCAGTCTGAGCCTCAAGTCATGCAGCAGTCTCTTATGCTTTTTGATGACTCTGCTGGCAGGGTTTCTGTGGGCCATCCACCTAGCCCTGCCCCAGAAGTGGAAGACATTGAGTGCACCGATGCCCAATCACATGTTCTAGGATGTGGACATGGGAAGACCGCCGCAGCACGTCTCTGATGATGACGAAACACAGGTGCCAACTGCTGCGCCTTTCTGCAGTGTGCAAACCGACAAGGAGGGCAGGGGTAAGGACTGGGTGGAAGATGATGTGGAGGATGATGAGGTCCTAGACCCCACATGGAATCAAGGACATGCGAGTGACGTGTGCAGTTCGGAGGAAGAGGTGGTGGTCACACAGAGCCACCAGCACAGCAAAAGAGGGAGCAGGGTGCAAAAGCAGAGCGGCCGTCCTCTAGCCAGTACGTCTCCTACTGCCCACCGCACTCAGGGACCGAGCACACCAAAGCCAGCTCCAAGGAGTTCCCCGGCGTGGCAGTTCTTCAGACAATGTGCTGACGACAAGACATGAGTGGTTTGCACGTTGTGCCATCAGAACCTGAAGCGAGGCATTAACGTTCTGAACCTGAGCACAACCTGCATGACCAGGCATCTAAGTGCAAAGCACGAGCTGCAGTGGAGTAAACACCTCCAAAACCAAGAAAGGTCTCAGGCTCCTCCTGCTCCATCTTCTGCTGCAGTCTCGGCCTCTTCCTCCACCACTGGAGTGACAGTGGCACCTGCCACCGCGCAAACAGAGGATGTGGCAGCAACGCCACCACAACTGTCATTGTCACCAAGCATCTCCACAATGTCCCATGGAAGCGTTCAGCTGTCCATCTCCCAAACACTGGAGAGAAAGAGGAAGTACCCCCCTGGATGTAGTGAGGTGAGTAGAAGCCTGGACAGAGGCTCGGCTGTGGATGTAGTGAGGTAAGTAGAAGCCTGGACAGAGGGGTGGCTGTGGATGTAGTGAGGTGAGTAGAAGCCTGGACAGAGGGGTGGCTGTGGATGTAGTGAGGTGAGTAGAAGCCTGGACAGAGGCTCGGCTGTGGATGTAGTGAGGTAAGTAGAAGCCTGGACAGAGGGGCGGCTGTGGATGTATTGAGGTAATTAGAAGCCTTGATAGAGGGGCGGCTGTGGATGTAGTGAGGTAAGTAGAAGCTTGGACAGAGGCTCGGCTGTGGATGTAGTGGGGTAAGTAGAAGCCTGGACAGAGGGTTGGCTGTGGATGTAGTGAGGTAAGTAGAAGCCTGGACAGAGGGGTGGCTGTGGATGTAGTGAGGTGAGTAGAAACCTGGACAGAGGGGTGGCTGTGGATGTAGTGAGGTGAGTAGTAGCCTGGACAGAGGGGCGGCTGTGGATGTAGTGAGGTAAGTAGAAGCCTGGACAGAGGGGTAGCTGTGGATGTAGTGAGGTGAGTAGAAGCCTGGACAGAGGGGCGGCTGTGGATGTAGTGGGGTAAGTAGAAGCCTGGACAGAGGGTTGGCTGTGGGTGTAGTGAGGTAAGTAGAAGCCTGGACAGAGGGGCGGCTGTGGATGTAGTGGGGTAAGTAGAAGCCTGGACAGAGGCTCGGCTGTGGATGTAGTGAGGTAAGTAGAAGCCTGGACAGAGGGGTGGCTGTGGATGTAGTGAGGTGAGTTGAAGTCTGGATAGAGGGGCGGCTGTGGATGTAGTGAGGTGAGTAGTAGCCTGGACAGAGGGGCGGCTGTGGATGTAGTGAGGTGAGTAGAAGCCTGGACAGAGGGGCGGCTGTGGATGTAGTGAGGTAAGTAGAAGCCTGGACAGAAGGGCGGCTGTGGATGTAGTGAGGTGAGTAGAAGCCTGGACAGAGGGGCGGCTGTGGATGTATTGAGGTAGGTAGAAGCCTGGACAGAGGGGCGGCTGCAGATGTAGTGAGGTAAGTAGAAGCCTAGACAGAGGGGCAGCTGTGGATGTAGTGGGGTAAGTAGAAGCCTGGACAGAGGGGCGGCTGTGGATGTAGTGAGGTCAGTAGAAGCCTGGACAGAGGGGCGGCTGTGGATGTAGTGAGGCGAGTAGAAGCCTGGACAGAGGGGCGGCTGTGGATGTAGTGAGGCGAGTAGAAGCCTGGACAGAGGGGCGGCTGTGGATGTAGTGAGGTGAGTAGAAGCCTGGACAGAGGGGCGGCTGTGGATGTAGTGTTTCAGGATTTTGCATAGGATTTTGATCCTTTCCCTCATAGACGTTTAATAGGTAAAGTACGGTCTATAGACCTGGAAAGCATAGTTTGTAATTGGATTAAAAACTGGCTGAAGGTGACCCCAAGGTTCAGTGCTGGACCCTCTATTATTTACTATATTTATTAATGATATTGAGGACGGGATTAATAGCACCATTTCTATTTTTGCAGATTACACTAAGCCGTGTACAACACTAAGGTATGGCAAATTAGGGTTCAATGTGGATAAATGTAAAGTTCTGCATCTTCGTAGTAATAATCCCTGTGCATCATATGTCCTAGGAGGAGGTAACACTGGGAGAGTCACTTATAGAGAAGGACTTGGGTGTCCTTGTAGATTAAATAACAGCACAATGTCAATCAGCTGCTTCTAAGGCCATTAGGATATTGTCATGCATTAAACGAGGCATGGACTCGCGGGGCAGGGATGTGATATTACCACTTTACAAAGCTCTGGTGCGGCCACATCTGGAATATGCAGTTCAGTTCTGGGCACCAGTCCATAGAAAGGATGCCCTGGAGCTGGAGAGAGTACAGAGGAGAGCAACTAAACTGATAAGGGGCCTGGAGGGTCTTAGTTATGAAGAAAGATTAAAAGAGTTGAATTTAATTAGTCTTGAGACGAGATGTCAAGGGGGAACATGATTAACCTATACAAATATATAAATGGGCCTTACATTGAGCACTGCCTCTGACTGGAGAAGAAAAAGTTCAGTCTCCAGAAGCGTCAAAACTTCTTTACTGTAAGAGCTGTGAATCTGTGGAATAGACTCCTCAGGACGTGGTCACAGCAGGAACATTAGACGGGTTTAAAAACGGTTTAGATGAATTCTTAACAGTAAACAACATTAATGCTTCTGAAAGCGTTTAGAAATCTTAGTTTCATTTCCTTCTGGGATTCGCGTCCCTACCCATCCTTTGGTTGAACTTGATGAACTTATGTCTTTTTTAAACCGTATTAACTATGTAACTATGTAACTACCTACTGTCCACTACTACTCCTATCCTCTTCACACTGTCCCTGGGTTCGGCAGTTAGTAAGAGGACTGATGTGAGTAATAATATATGAGTACAGCGCTATGAAATATATTGGGACTATATAAATAACATGGAAATATCTTTTCACCTGTAATTATGTTCCTTTGGTTAAAACGATTAAAGAAGATCTATCCACTTACTCTAAAGTCGATAAATCCTGGGTGGGTAGAATAGCGATGGTCAAAATGATGATTTTGCCTAAAATATTATATTTCTTTAGTTATCTTCCTATAGTGCTATCCAAACGGTACATCACTGAATTACAATTAGAGATGAGCAAAGTTATGGAAAATTCGATAGCACCTCCCCCATCATTGTACCCCTCAGATGCTGCGTTCATACATGATCGCGGCATCTAAGTGTAATTTTATACTGTTTTTAACAAAAAATTACATCATCACGCCGGCCGGGATTTCGGCTGAGATCTTCAAACAAGATGGAGGCTGGTGGCCCGTCGTGAGCAAATTTGAATTTTAATTTTTTTATTCTATTTCAGGTTAAATCGATTAGCTGACACGAAGCACAAGGAAATTCGGCTTGTAGGCGAATCGAATTTAACCTGAAATTCGGATTGAATTCCACTTTGTGGGATTCGATTCGCTCATCTCTAATTACAACAATCCCTGCTTTGTCTGGAATCACAAAAGACCTTGAGTGGCTAACTCTACTCTATATAAATCAGTGGCACAGGGAGGCTTTGGTAGGGTTGCCACCCGTCCGGGATTCACCCGGACAGTCCGGGATTTCAATCCTGTGCCCGGGAATGAGCCTTTCACAGACCCGGGCACAGGATCAGAGCGGGCAGCGGCAGGGCACAGCAGGAGATGAGCGCTACCATTGCGCTCATCTCCATAGTTATCTGTATCGCCGTCCTCAGGACAGCGATACAGATTTCTGTGCTGCGGCGGGGGAGGGAGAGGCGTTTCCCTCCCCTTTTCCTCTGATAGGCTGCCGGCACAAGGTCCGCAGCCTATCAGAGGCCGGTGCAGGAGGCGCGATGACGTCATCGCGCCGCCTGAGCCGTACAGCATGAGACACAGGCCGGGAAGAGGCCTGCATCGCATTGCTGGAGGTAAGTATAAGTGTCTGTTTTTTGTGTTTTTTTTTTTTAAGAATTGGCAGCAGTGGCACATATGGGGGAAGGGGGCAGAGGCATATCAAGGGGCAGCAGAGGCATATGAAGGGGCAGTAGAGGCATATGAAGGGGCAGTAGAGGCATATAAAGGGGGCAAAGGCATATAAAGGGGGCAGCAGAGAGCAGAGGCATATGAAGGGGCAGCAGAGGCATATAAAGGGGGCAGCAGAGGCATATAAAGGGGGCAGCAGAGGCATATAAAGGGGGCAGCAGAGGCATATAAAGGGGGCAGCAGAGAGCAGAGGCATATGAAGGGGCAGCAGAGGCATATGAAGGGGCAGCAGAGGCATATGAAGGGGGCAGCAGAGGCATATGAAGGGGGCAGCAGAGGCATATAAAGGGGGCAGCAGAGGCATATAAAGGGGGCAGCAGAGGCATATAAAGGGGGCAGCAGAGGCATATAAAGGGGGCAGCAGAGGCATATAAAGGGGGCAGCAGAGGCATATGAAGGGCAGCAGAGGCATATAAAGGAGGCAGCAGAGGCATATGAAGGGGGCAGAGGCATTTTCTGGCACATATGAAGGGGCAGAGGCACTTATTCTGGCACATGTTGGGGAAGGGGAGGAAAGAGGCACCTTATACTGGCCCACTATTGGGGGGCACTATGGGGGTATCTACTAAGGCCACAGAGAAGGGGTATTTTATATGGGGGGCTCTGTGTGGTACTAGTATTTTCTGGGGTATCATCTGTTTCTGCAGTATAGTATTGTGGAGCACAGCGGGCACAGTATTGGGGGTAGTAGAATGATTTGTCCAGAAGATGAGAGGATGATGGAAAAGTAGTAAGCTAAGATTTATTTTTTGTTGTTGTTGTCAAACTGCAGAGACAGAAAATGGCGACAAAATGTTGGTCTGAAGGTCTGAAAGGAGAAGACGAGGACAGAGAACATCTACCTCACAGGAGACGTCACTGGATGTAAGAGGTAAGTGGGGCTGCATTTCTGTATTGATGGGATCAGGGGCGTATCCATCGCGGTGCGACAGCGAGGCAGGATATGGGTGTTGCTGGAGGCGGAGCATGGGCGTGGTGGGAGGCGGGACATGGGTAGGGCCTCAAATGAGGCCGCCCCTCCCACCTGTTCGGGTTTGGCTTGAAGAAAAGGTGGCAACACGGAGGCTTTGGTCTCCCCAATTTATTTCTCTACTACCATGCCACATTACTTGATGTACAACACCTCTTTAAGTAAGGTTCAATCATTTCTTATTGTGTCCAACATTCATTCAGATCACTTTCCATTGGAGTAGGTCTCGGTGTTATCAGCACAACGCGCTTCTAAGCCGCCTTGGCGACTAAGTGAAACATTAATATGAATCCCTTCGGTCCGATCGTGGGTCAGAATCCCTGGGCTTCTTTTTAAACACAACATCTCTGAAGAAGTCTCCATCCCTGAGGTTTGGGAGGCACATAAAGTGACGATCAGAGGAGAATTTATCTCCATTAGTTCATATCAAAAGAGGCTCAAGGATGGTCAGATACATGATGATACCTTAAAATAGAGAGACTAGAAAGACTACATAGACAATCACCGGCGAAATCCCATCTGCAACAGCTCACTGCTTCTTAAAGGGTTTCTGTCACCAGATTTAACCCTATGAAGTTAGCTGACATTAGCGATGTGCTAATGCCAGCTAAACCTAACTAACTAGCCTATTCTTACTTTTCTCAGTGCCTGCATTAACCTAAAAATCTAACTTTTATAATATGCTAATGAGGCTCTAGGAGCAGGGGGGCGTTGTTCCTGCCCTAGAGCCTCGTCTCACCTGGTCTACTCCTCCAGTCTTGATTGACAGGCCAGGCAGCGCTGCGTCCGCCTGCCAGCCCTGTGCTCGATGAAATCTGCGCTGTTCTGAACTCAGCGCAGGCGCGGTGAGGAACCTGGCAGCCGACGAGCGTCTTTCCCTCACCGCGCCTGCGCTGAGTTCAGAACAGCGCGAGATTTCATCCGAGCACAGGGCTGGCAGACGGACGCAAGCGCTGCCTGGCCCTGTCAATCAAGACTTGGAGGGAGGAGACCAAGGTGGGAGAACAGAGGCTCTAGGAGCAGGAGCAACACCCCCCCCCGCTGCTCCTAGAGCGTCATTAGCATATTATAAAAGTTTGATTTTTAGGTTAATGCAGGCACTGAGAAAAGTAAGAATAGGCTAGTTAGGTTTAGCTGGCATTAGCACATCACTAATGTCAGCTAACTTCATAGCGTTAAATCTGGTGACAGAAACCCTTTAAACTGCGTGACGTCTTAAATTATTATTATTATTATTATTATTTATTTTTAGAGCGCCATTCATTCCATAGCGCTGTACATATCATAAGGGTGCACATACATAATACAGGCAATTGCATTAAGCATGAACGAGACAAGTTACAGACTGGTACAGAAGGAGAGAGGGCCCGGCCCGTGAGGCTTACAATCTACATGGTATGGGGGAAGGAGACAGTAGGCGAGGGTGAAGCTGGTCATGGCGGTATAGAGGCAGCAGGTCACTGGTTGTAGGCTTGTCTGAAGAGGTGGTTTTCAGGTTTCTTTTGAAGGATTCCACTGTAGGTGAGAGTCTGATATCTTGGGGTAGCGAGTTCCAGAGTATGGGGGATGCACGGGAGAAATCCTGGAGGAGATTGTGGGAAGAGGTGATAAGAGGAGAGGAGAGAAGGAGGTCCTGTGAGGATCGGAGATTGCGTGTGGGGATGTATCGGGAAAGTAGCTCAGAGATGTAGGGGGATCGGTTGTGGACGGCCTTGTATGTGTTGGTTAGTATTTTAAACTGAATTCGCTGGGCAATGGAGAACCAGTGCAGGGACTGGCAGAGGGGAGATGCAGAGGAGTAACGGGGGGAGAGGTGGGTTAGTCGGGCAGCAGAGTTGACGATAGATTGGAGGGGTGCAAGAGAGCTAGATGGAAGGCTACAGAGGAGAATGTTGCAGTAGTCTAGGCGGGAGATTATAAGGGAATGTACAAGCATTTTTGCCGATTTAAAGTTGAGGAAAGGGCGGATGCGGGAGATGTTTTTGAGTTGGAAGCGGCAGGTGGTGGAAAGGGCTTGGATGTGTGGTCGGAAGGAGAGGGCAGAATCCAAGGTCACTCCAAGGCAGCGGACTTGGTTGACCGGGGAGAGTGTGCAGTCAATGATTGTGATAGATCTGTCTGTTGGGGGGTTGAGCAAGATGGGGGAAAGATGATGAATTCTGTTTTATCCATGTTAAGTTTTAGAAAGCGAGAGGAGAAGAAGGAGGATATGCGAGATAGGCATTGTGGGATTCTGGATAGTAAGGTGGTGATGTCTGGACCAGAGAGGTAGATTTGTGTGTCATCAGCATATAAGTGATACTTAAAGCCATGGGACTCTATAAGCTGTCCCAGGCCGAAGGTGTAGATAGAGAAGAGCAGGGGTCCTAGGACGGAGCCTGGAGGGACACCAACAGAGAGGGAGTGAGGCGAGGAGGTGGCGTGAGAGTGGGAGACGCTAAATGTCCGGTCTGTGAGGTATGATGTGATCCAGGAGAGGGCCAGGTCAGTGATGCCAAGAGATGATAGAGTTTGTAGCAGAAGGGAGTGGTCGACAGTGTCAAAGGCAGAGGACAAGTCAAGGAGAAGGAGGACAGAGTAATGGAGAAGGCAGAGGACAGGTCAAGGAGAAGGAGGACAGAGTAATGTTTTTTGGTTTTGGCAAGTAGTAGGTCATTGGTGACTTTGGTGAGGGCAGTCTCAGTTGAGTGGTGGGGTCGGAAGCCAGATTGTAGCCGGTCAAAGAGGGAGCAGGAGGAAAGGTGAGAGGACAGCTCAGAATGGATATGTTGCTCAAGTAGCTTTGAGGCATATGGAAGAAGGGATATGGGGCGATAACTGGACAAAGAAGATGGGTCAAGTGAAGGGTTTTTGAGGATGGGAGTAATGGTAGCATGTTTATAACCGGAGGGGAAGAGACCAGAGGTTAGTGATAGGTTGAAGAGATGAGTTAGGGCTGGGATAAACACTGTGGTGAGGTTAGGGATGAGGTGGGATGGGATTGGGTCAAGAGCACAGGTGGTGAGATGGGATTTGGAGAGTAGAGTGGAGAGTTTTTCTTCTGTAATAGCGGAGAAGCTGGTTTTGGGAGAAGAGGACGGAGCAGCCGTGTGGAGGGTCTGTGGGGACTGTGTGTTGAAGCTTTCTCTGATGTTGACTATCTTTTGTTTGAAGAATGTATAAAAACTCTGCTAAGATCTACATGTCTGTGAAACATTCCTTCTATGCCCTTGGGGACAAAACCTCAAAATAGATGGTGTTCCTCAATAAAAAGCATAAACCCCGTTCACACATCTCGAAAATACACACAAAGACTGGCCAACTCACTCACGATTCGGAATAGCCCATGAAGAGAAATTATTGATTTTATACTTTTTTTTTATATGAATTACATGCCACCAACCCTCCCCAGAAAAGATCCTCTTCTAAAAAAGACTGTCTATCACATATTACACCGCCGACCCTCCGTACGTCAACACATGCTGCATTACCCAAACCGTTTTCAAAAGAAGAGGTCCTCTCCACCCTGTCGAAGTGCCCTAACGATAAAGCCCCTTGTCTGGACAGCTTCCCCAGATCGTATTGTAAATCTTTATTTCTCAATTCTACTTCCACGAACAGGATCAGAATGCTTGGACCCTCCTGAAGCAAGTCTTACACCATTTTCGTGATGTACTTTCGGCCATATTCGTGATGTACTCGTCACCTACTGCTCGACTTAGACAAGCCCCCTTTACTATCTGCAGCGGCACCAGGCAGAGATGCCTCTCTAGAGAACATCCAGACATACAGGTTACACTCGTAGGAAAGTTACCCATAGTACCGCAGCCGATGATGTATCGGAAAATGCTGAGAGGTATGGGAAAATGTAAAATTTTTAAATAACTGCTTCTAAAGCAGAAGGACTGAGAATAATCTTCCTGATTCAGAAAAAGAGGCTTTGCAATCGAAAGTCCCTTTCCAATGGCCTTCTTCCCCAGGGCCGGCGCGTCCTATAAGCGGACTAGGCCGCCGCGTAGAGCGCCCCTTGGCAAGGGGCGCTGCTAGGAGCGCCGGCCCTGCCTCATGCTGCAGCCGCCCGAGCGCTCTGAATTGAGCCTCAGGCGGCTGCAGCACTGCCCGGGCTGGCGCGTCCATGAGCACGCACTGCCCGGGCTCAGCAAGAGGAGAGGAGCTGACAGGAGGGAAGCGCTCAGCGCTTCCTCCTGTCAGTCCATTGTAGCGCGGCCGAGCTCTTTATGGCCGCGGGTACAGGAGCATCTGTCTCCTGTACCCGGCCCGACTGACATGAAGTGCGCACATGGTCCGTCAGTCCGAAACTAAAGCTCCTGTACCCCTGGACCATAAAGAGCTCGGCCACACTACACTGGAGGGGGGAAAATGACAAGAGTGGGGGAAAGAAGAATGACAAGAGGGGGGGAGAAGAATGACAAGAGGGGAGGAAGAATGACAAGGGGGGAAGAATGACAAAGGAGGAGGGGTGAAGAATGACAAGGGGGGGGAGGAAGAATGACAAAGGAGGAGGGGTGAAGAATGACAAGGGGGGGGAGGAAGAATGACAAAGGGGGGAGAATAACAAAGGAGGGGGGGGTGAAGAATGATAAGGGGGGGGGGGGCGGCAAACTTTTCTTTTGCCTAGGGCGGCAAAAATCCTTGCACCGGCCCTGTTCTTCCCGTATCAGATATCTTAGGCTTATACTTATTTCTTCATGGAGGGACCTCTATCCCCTTAATTACTCACCCATCACCCACACGTTTTAAGCCACATTAAACTCCTGGTCTTTGCCTTTCCTCTCTTGGATGGGACAAAAAAATCTAATTAAGGCAATACTCTTGCCGAAACTTCTCTTCCTCTTCGAAACACTCCCTATTCCCCTTCCTGTTTATTTTTTACACATTTCAGGAAGCTTACTAATAAACATCTATGACAGTATAAGAAGCCACGAGCCATGCTCTCCTCACCCAACGCAAGCTCCGTGGCGGCAATTATATTATGAAGCCGTACATCTAACCAGATTAATCCAATGGGCAAGCCTCAACAAATCTAAACTTTGGATCCCTCTGGAGGAACACATCTTCCTCACCGCGGCGCTCACTCATGTGGCATAGAGGGGACCCACACATACACCCGTATATACACAACCATTTAACCAAAATCATACTCGAAGTGTGGTATACTGTACGTGAATTCTTCACCCCCACCCCCGCTGTCAATAGCAGATATTCCAGAATGATATCTTCCCAAATATTCCATAAAGAGAGTTGAACGGCACTCCTCTATTGAGACGGTGGTGCTCAGTGGTCATAGTAGATTCCAATAAATTCAGAAAACCACGGCACTCACTGGTTACACCTTTTTATGTTTTATTTCATATTATCCATCCAAAGAACACTATTTGTAGCCACTGGCCAACGTTTCGGTCTAACCTAGACTTTGTTCGCTGCCGTAGTCTTTGTAGCGCTGTAGAATGCAGGATGGCGAGTCCCAAATATTCCGACATACGACTCAACATAGCGGCTCTGCGGGCTATTCGCCTTCTCTCTTAGGCTACTTTCACACTTTCACTTTCCTTTTCCGCTATTGAGATCTGTAATAGGATCTCAATAGTGGGGGAAAACGCTTCCGTTTTGTCCCCATTCATTGTTAATGGAGACAAAACTGAAGTGAACACAACGGAGTCACCAGAATGCATTTGGTTGCGTTCCAAAGCTGTTTTTTTTTTTCTGTCATGGGATGCGGAGCAAGACGCATCCGTCATGACCCACAATGCAAGTCAACGGGGACGGATCCGTTTTCTATGACACAATCTGACAAAATAGAAAACTGATCCATTCTCCATTGACTTTCAATGGAGTTCATGACGGATCAGTCTTGGCTATAGAAGACATAATACAACTGGATCCGTTCATGACAGATTCAGATGGTTGTATTATCAGAACGGAAGTGTTTTTACTGATCCGTGATGGATCCAGTAAAAACGCTGGATTGAAATTAGCCTAACTTTGACCACACTAATACAGAAGAAGATCGGGACCCGCTCTCTTAGCATAAAGCTCACATTAAAACATTACAGTTCGAGAAACTGATATCTAAAAAACTCCCCCGGAAACATCATTTATCTCAAGTGTGAAGCCTCCTAGAAATACAACCCGTTCATCCAAACCTCTTCTAGAAAGTATCACTGATACATGTCCAGCCCTGTGATGCCCCCCTAACACCACCACCTCTTTTCCGCTCTTCAGTTTGGGATTTCTATTACTGTTCGTTACTATATATCCATTTCTGACCTCACGCGAGGACTCCTCATACTTGATACCGTCCTGACACTATCTTCTCAGAGATCAGATTGTAGGATTTCTGTTTCTCTGATATTATTTAATATGTACCGACATCATTGACTCTGAGATGACTCCTCCGGAGTTGTTTCTTGCTTATTCAATACTTGAAAAGAAAACAGAAACTGTTCCAACGAAAAGTGTCAGTGTCCCCCCCCCCCGCGACAACTCGGCAGATTCTAGATTTTATTTTTCAGGGTTAAAATGTCAGCAACAGTAAATCTTTTCTTTGTATAACTGCTGAAGCTTAAAGACTCGAGAGTCTGTTTCCCGGAGCTCGCTCTCGTAATGGATTTCCTAGAAACGGTCTAAACAGATGTAAATAGCAGATTTGAGGCCGGGGAGGGGATGTGAGATACCACAGATCTTCAACGTGATGCCGAGGTCTGCTGAGAAAGTGAAAGAGGCCTCACATAACAGCCGATCCCCCCCTCCCCCAAGGAAAAAGCGATATAATAATAATAAACTTTATTTGTGGTCGGATCGCTATCAGAAAGGTGTACCTAACCTATCTAACCCTATCTACAACAAGCAGTAGAATTGTGCCATAACTGCTGCGGTAGGGCAGCCTAAAGGGGGCCACCCTAATTTGAAGTGACTGTAAGATGGTGTGAGTCACCCACAGGTGCCTATAAATAGCCTAGTAACCAGCCAGCCTGGGCCCACAGGTGCATATAACTAGCCTTGTAATCAGCCTCCCCTCCCACAAATACAGCAAAGGTCTTTGCTTAATACTTGTGGTCGGATCGGCTATCAGAAAGGTGTACCTAACCTATCTAACCCTATCTACAACAAGCAGTAGAATTGTGCCATAACTGCTGCGGTAGGGCAGCCTAAAGGGGCCAAAAAGAGCAGACCTTAGTTTAGAGCAAAACATATACATACCATTGCGACACCCACTTTGAACGCAAAGACACTACACGATGAAGGTGCGGAATATACCGTACATATCACAGAGACTTCTATGTACCTTACCTGTTTGTCACGTCGTTCTTGGAGGTAGCTAATGTTGATGCTTTTGAAAGAGTGGTTGGTATTTAGAAACGATTTACTCCTATGTTGACCAACATATGAACATATTACGAGACGGTCTGAATCCTGAGAGCTGCAGACTGAAACAAAAATGGTGAATCTGATGGAAGGGCCTAATTGAAGTCCAACCATTCGCCAAGGGCCCTGTTATTGGTAGCAAATACTTCACCTATACTTATTATTATTATTTTTTATAAAGGACCCAAAAAGTTAGAAGATGGCGGATGCCGTCTAACTCTAGTAATGGATTAAGTGAAATGTGTAGACTCACCAGGCCTGGGAAACAATAAGCACGAGTACATGGCTGTTCCAATTAACGAGCTAATGTTGCCTGTAATGAGGACAGAGAACGTACCCACCATACTAGCTGTTGTGACAGGAAATAAGCTTAAGGTCGTGATAAACTATGTATGCTGCGCCTACAGTAGTGATAGGACTTGTTGAGTCCATAGACATGACAGACTACGTATATTGTGCCTTATTATTGTACCTACTACTGGAAGATAGACTGGTACCCAGGAATTAGGAGCGACACCAACACCCTCAGCCCGAGTTTGACGATGAAGTAAGCATGTCTGTAATGAAGACATAATTTACACCCAATGCCTGCCGCTATGACAGGACAAGCTTAAGGTCATGATAGACTACGTATGCTGCGCCTGTAGTCGCGCTAGGACTTATCGTGTCAGTAACGTGACAGACTTCGTAAATCACCTGTAGTCGTGACAGGACTTATTAGTCTGTAGTCGTGACAGACTTGTAAATCGCCTGTAGTCGTGACAGGACTTATTAGTCTGTAGTCGTGACAGACTTCGTAATTCGCCTGTAGTCGTGACAGGACTTATTAGTCTGTAGTCGAGACAGACTTCGTAAATCGCCTGTAGTGGTGTGACAGGACTTATTAGTCTGTAGTCGTGACAGACTTCGTAAATCGCCTGTAGTCGTGACAGGACTTATTAGTCTGTAGTTGTGACAGACTTCGTAAATCGCCTGTAGTGGTGAGACAGGACTTATTAGTCTGTAGACGTGACAGACTTCATAAATCAGCGGTAGTGGTGAGAGGACTCCCTGTGGACGAAACTGATGCCATAGTATTTTTTATTTTTTTTCCTGAACAACCCTTTGAGAGCCGAAATTTGAGAAAAGTGAAAAAATGAGGGTCAGCTTCCTGGGAGAATGGGTCTATAATGCAAGGACGGGCAAGAGAAAAGTAACAGCGGGGAGCGAGGGAAGCAAGAACCTAGAGAGGGTAAATGGGAGAAAAATGCGAACCCAGGAGAAGGTGATGTCTGAAAAGGAAGGCTTGAGATGACTGCTTGAAAAGAAAACAATGAAGACCCAACAACCTACAACAATAATGTGAGTTAAATTCTAATGGCAAAAGCCATGCATGCGAGCCTCCACAAGAAGAATTGTATTGCGAGCCACAGCTGACCGAGCCATGCGAGCGGGCCTGAAGGCAGAAATAGACATGGAACCTACTGTGGCGGACCACGCAGCCGACCTCGAATGGAGGAGTTGTGTGTGTAAAATGTAAACTGAGAAGCCATGCGTGAGAGACTAATGGCGGAGCCAAGCGTGAGAGAGACTAATGGTGGAGCCAAGCGTGAGAGAGACTAATGGCGGAGCCAAGCGTGAGAGAGACTAATGGCGGAGCCAAGCGTGAGAGAGACTAATGGCGGAGCCAAGCGTGAGAGAGACTAATGGCGGAGCCAAGCGTGAGAGAGACTAATGGCGGAGCCAAGTGTGAGAGAGACTAATGGCGGAGCCAAGCGTGAGAGAGACTAATGGCGGGGACAAGCGTGAGAGAAACTAATGCCGGGGCCATGCGTGAGAGACACTAATGGCGGGGCCATGCGTGAGAGACACTAATGGCGGGGCCATGCGTGAGAGACACTAATGGCGGGGCCATGCGTGTCAAACTTAAATGGAGTAGCCATGCGTCAGAGACTCTAATGGCGTAGCCATGAATGCGAAACCTATGGCAATTTAAAAAAATTTTTTTATGTATTATTATTTATTTATTTTTTATAATTTTTTTTTATTTTAAACAACTTGAGCAGCACCAGTATGACTTGGGGACTCGCATAACCATGACCCCCTTCGACAGTAACCTAGGACACTAACCAGCTTACAACCATATTAGCGTACCCCTAACGAATACCGTGAAGAATGGTCATAGGCCCCGCGGAGCCATGAGGCTGAAGCGGTCATCGGGCCCCCGAAGCCAAGACTGAACTGGATGACATTACAGTGACGATAAGTAATTAAAATGTGAGCCAGACCTGATGGGATATGCATAGACAATAGTGAACCGAACCCCGTGCCTAAGTAAAACATTAAACCAACCATGAAATTGAACAGATGGGAGAAAAAGAGCCAGAGGCATTACAGTTCGCTAAGAGAAGACCCTAATCGTGACAACGTGTGAACAGCTTGTGAAACATAGTAGGAAACCTACTCCTATTAACCCACTGACCGCTGAGGGACTGTATGGTGAGCTGGGGCAGGAGACCAGTCTGAGTGAATGCGAACCAGGACTAAAGAACAGCACCAAATTTTTTTTATTTTTTTTTCTTCCACCGAAGTGAAACAGAAAAGTAGGCCTATGGAATGTAACAACTAGCGAGGAAAGAAACGTAAACCTGAAAGAAAGCGGTATCAGAGCGGTGTGCTGACTGCCCTAGTGAAAATACTGAGTAACCATGATGTAGCAATAAAAAGGAAAATGCAGCTTTAAGTGGAAGCAGAGTATAACATCTGATGTAAGAACAGGTGGGTGAATGCAGCTCTGGATGTGAGTGGTGCCTAAAACATGGTATGGGCCCAGCTCTGAGCATGAAGAGCGAGGTATAACGCAGCCATATGAACAATATCTGAAAGTGAGCAGAGTATTAATGTGATGCAACAGCAAACGCATGAACGCAGCTCTAGTAGTGAATGGAGTATAGGACAAAATGTAAATGCAGACACATGGACGTAGCTTTTGAAGGTAACGAACCTAACCATGATCATTCGACCACAAGCGCCCAACCTCCTTCGCCCCAGAGCGCTACAAGTCACGGACCGTGTAACCAAGTCCGATCCCACCATGAATGCCAGCACTCGCCTGGCACCTTCTGCCATTACCCAGGCGTGAACGAACCTCCACATAATGCTGCAGGTTTTTTTTTTTTTTTTTAAATGGGTCACCACAACACCATCTAAGAAAACATAAACGTGTTTGAACATAACCCTTGATGCAACGCTAATTAATCGACATATAGTGCACTTATAAACCTAGCACAGAACCGCTGACACATGCGGCCCATAACATACAGTTTATAGATTACACACACTGACATACCAGAGCATCAGAACTCAAATACCGGCGCCTTGCCCGATCTGCTTGTGTCCCCATATACATTTACCAACACCTTGCATGTCTGGCGTTAACTGCGGATGTGCCCCCACATGTAAAACAGGTAATAGAAAAAGCACTTTTTTTTTTTAACGTATGAAACAGATATCAGAAAACATGCGACCATACCTACTCTAGGCGCATGCTACACCAATAACTATATGCAATAGCCCCTAACAAGCCCCTAAACAGCCGGACAAAATACTAACAACAGTCATTTGCTTTGACCCAGAGAACTGTGAATCACATACCGCACTGTGGGTCCCGTGCCAATAAGTGCAATTCTACAGTGAGTGGCCCTTTTTGCCGATGCCCAGGTGTGAACGAGCCTCCACATGATGCTGCTGCGTTTTTTTTTTTTTTTTTAAATCAACCATTGATACACAAAACACAGCGTGCATAGCTTGAGCCCACTAACAACCAATGCTCGGCCCTTTAGCGCCCAAACTCTGCTTCATCCGAGAGCGCTACATGTTGCGGACCGCAGCGTGGGTCCCGTGCAAACCACTCCGATCCTACCATGAATATCAGCGCCCTACTGAGACATTCTGCCATCGCCCAGCCGTAAGGAGTCTCCACACCATGCTGCTGTATCCTAGAGCTGACCCAGAGGTAGTGAAATCAGCTGAATCGGCGTCAGCCTGGGCCCACAGGAGCCTGTAACTAGCCTTGTAATCAGCCTCCCCTCCCACAAATACAGCAAAGGTCTTTGCTTAATACTTATACAGCGCCAACATATTCCACAGTGCTTTACAATCGGGGGGTTCCTGCATAGGCAGAGCAGTGACTGTCACAGGGTGGAGGCATCAGAGTAGTGACTGTCACAGGCGAAGGCATCGGGTAGTGACTGGCACAGGGCGGAGGCATCGGAGTAGTGAATGGCACAGGGCTGAGACATCGGGTAGTGACTGGCACAGGGCGGAGGCATCGGAGTAGTGAATGGCACAGGGCTGAGACATCGGGTAGTGATTGGCACAGGGCGGAGGCATCGGAGTAGTTACTGAAACAGGGCAAAAGAATTGGAGGAGTCACTGGCACAGAGCAGAGGCATCAGAGTAGTGACTGGCACAGGGCGGAGGCATCGGCGTAGTGACTGGCAGACGGTGAAGGCATAGTAGTGACTGGCGGAGGCATTGGAGTAGTGACTGGCACAGGGCGGAGGCATAGTAGTGACTGGCGGAGGCATTGCAGTAGTGACTGGCACACAGTGAAGGCATCAGAGAACTGACTGGTACAAGGTGAAGGCATCAGAGTAGTGACTGGATTGCGGTGGGGGCATTAGATTGGCGAGGGGAGAGTCCGATGAGGGGGAGACCAATTAGTAATGAGTTACAGTAATCAAGATGGGAATGGATCAGGGCAACAATGAGAGTTTTTGTTGTTTCCTTGGTAAGAAAAGTGCAAATTCTAGAGATGTTTTTGAGGTGCCGGCAGCATGAGCCGGTGAGAGATTTAATATAGGGTGTGAAGTGTCAAATATAACACCATTCCTGGCAGAAGTGAAGTTGCTCTAGACTTCCGGCTCAACTGTTCAGCACCTTCTTCTGAGGTCCAGGTTCATCACACCGCCTGCATCGTTCTGCAACAGCCAGGCCTGATAGTAAGAGAATGCAATCATAAAATAAGAGGAAGCACTCTTCACATCTCTTGTAGTCCATAGTGCACAAAAATGCAGTACAGCGTGTCATCCAGCACTCAACTGAAAATCTTTTTTTATTAAGGAATGGAAAATTAAAAAAAAGAGCCAAAAGCACCAGATACCATTTGCAGGTTTCGAGCGCCTTGCGGTAGAGTAGCATCGAGGACCGGTGACCCCTAACTCCACCACCACTACCCACTCGAGGAACTAGATCAAACATAAAGTGGTATAGTAAAGGATGATATAGTAGTAGCAGTAAACCATGAAAGAAAGATGACTGGATGTCTAACCCACTCCTGCTTTCCTTAATATGACCAGAGCCTTAATGAAGGAGGAGTAGTGACCCCTCGATTTATCCCTGTCAGGTGGTGAATCAAGTGGAGTTTGTTATATTTTGTTTTGGGGAAGGAGACTCTGAGGTTATGGAGCAGGAGGACCTGGAATGGACCCACCATCCTGCCTCATATTGATCCAAGTTCACTGCTGTCTCTTCGAGTAGCTCGTTGGATAAATCTATAGGGATGAAAGGAATTCATAATGAGCCACCCTTACCCTGCTCACTGGTGACTTCCTTTCTACTGGCAGTGGTAGTGGGTTTTGTTGTGGCCAATTTAGCTTACAGGAGCATACAGCTGGGCGTGCTCCCCTACTGTGTGAGCATTCATGCCTGAAGCGGCATGGAGTGTGCCATCTGAAAAGGCTTTACTTATAAAGCCAGCAGACATCATTGATGTTTGCGCCACATCCAAACATTGGCACCAGCCCTGGCTGGAAAGGCGTGTATAGAGGGGTGCCTAGGTGTCTAGCAAGGCCAGGTCTGGGGCAAAATAAGCTTCCTAAATTATCCCCCCTCCCTAATTGTGCCTGTAATTCACAACTGAGGCGTACAAGATTTAAGATACAGCCAGCCAAGATGTGTCCAGGTGTGAAGGGTCTCCTAACAGTTTTCACCTCACTGCAGTAAAGTCTATATAGCTTAGGTAGCAGGATACCTTACTGATTCCAATGCTCAGCCATGCAGATTTCTGAACCTTCTTGTGTCCTTCTCTCTTTCCTTCCTGAGTACTGTAGGAAAATGCTTTCACTCAGTGGACAATCCTCAGAGAAGGTGGTTCTCTGGAACCTTGATCCAATACTGTGAAGAAGGAGCAGATAGAGATGCTTCCTCCCTATTCTTTGCTGATTCCCCTCTGACTCTAAACTGAGCTAGGGACAGATTCATGATCTTCACCCAAGCTTCCTGTAGGGGCAGTGCCAGCTCTGATTAACTCTGTCCTTTCCAGACATTACTATACGGGGTATACAGAGCATAAAATGACATTACAAGCATTAAACAGGAAACAACTTGCATGAACCCCCGGCTCTGGGGTACTGCACTAGCATAAATGGAGGAACCTTGAAGCCATTTTCTGATGGTACAAAGCAGCTGCATGGACTCTTCCACCTTACTATCCAACGGGTGCCTAAATAGCTTGTCTATTGATTCCCTGTCTGTAGGGTGTCCTGCACCTCCTGCTGTACCCGGCCTCAGCAGAAGCTTCAAGCACTGCTCCACTAATCACCACGTACTGTTCTGGACTCGAGCACCGGGGAGAAGGAGCGCGGTGCAGAAAAGTGAGGAGAAGGAAATGAAATATTTAAAAGCCACCATGTGAGGGATTATAGGAGTTGTAGTCCCTTCTTCTGTAGACAAACAGGACGCATCCTGTGCATTTACACCGGCCACACACCTTGCTCTGCCTGTAAGGTCATGTATGTAACTCCATGTAGTCTCCACAGATACCAATTCAAATAGCGCCCTCCTGCTCCACCAGGACCTAATGAGAACAGCATCTGTAGTATCCCAGAGCGGGCACTACCATTCCTACATCCTAATGGCTAAAAAATGATGTCATCTGTGTACTTGATTCCAGGTCCTTTGATACTGCACCTTAATAATATTGCCATGTAATTTATGTATTGTATTTCATGTACTGTGCCTGGTACACCAGCAGGTGGCAGTGTATCTGGCAGAGAGAGATCTTTAGATAGAATGGAACTTACCATTACATTCTCCCCCTTTTTGGGCAGAAGTGGGCGAGTGCTGCTTCCTACCAAGTGAGGGGTTGCATGAAGCTATAGTCAGTCCACAGTGGAGCTCCTCCTGCAGCAGGAGTCTGCCAAGAGAAGCAGCTCATAAAGCACCCTAACTCCTTGCAGTTCATGGCCTGAGTATTACGAGTGGGTCAACAGCCAAAGGCACCCCACTCAAAGGTACCAGAACTGCCAGAAAGTCCAGCTACTGGACCGAGCCAGAGATTAGCACAGCAGAGAAAGGCAAAGCAAAGTGTCCGAGCTAATCTGCCAGTGTACCCCAAAACCTGCTGGAGCCAGAGAAAGATCAAATATTGCCTGGATGCAGGTTTATTCGAGTAAAGCTGTTGAACTTTTACCAAGTCTGGACTCTTACTCCACCAACTATCACTCTCCCCTTTATTGCTGCGGAGCGACGGTATCCAGGTAGGAGCACCGTAACACACACAGAACTAATAGGGCCACATCACCACTCAGCATTCCCTAAAACCTGGGGCACGATCGGCCCTGGGGGGCGGCCCGTTGCATACCTAGAAAAATAATGCATAAAATTCTGATAGTATAAGCAAATGCTAGTTACTAAGCCCCTCATAAAACAGCACCTTGAAAAGTAGAGGCTGCTGCTCAACACCAGGCTCCACCACCAGCAGGTGACACTACTTCATGGTCCGATAGAATTAAAGGGGTATTTCCCTCTGCGGCATTGATGGCATATCTCTAGGATATGCCACCAATATCAGATTGGGGTGGATCCCTGAGGAGGGACCTGCAACTGTTTCCAGAACGGGGACCCCAAAGTGAAGGAGAGCGTCCGTGCATGCGTGGCCACCCTCCGTTCACTGCTATGGGAGTTCTGAAGTGGTGGCGCGGCTCTTTCCAGCAGTCTTAAAGCGATAAATGGAGAGGTGGGCACGCTTCAGACATTTTCTGTGCACATTCAGACATTTTCAGAACTTCATAGCAGTAAATGGAGAGCGAGCCGTGCATCCGTCACTTCAGAGTCCCCATTTCTGGTCTCAAAGGGAGGGCCACACCTGACAGTGGTCGCAGATGGGACAAACTCATTAAGATGGAGTCACTCATATAAAGCAGGAGGGCGGGTGGAGCCTGTTGATAGAGCTGCCTCGCCTCTAATAGGGTTAGGTCCTCATCAGTCCGAGTTCTGGAGCCTGGGTTGGAAATTCATGGTTTTTATGTTACTTCTAATTCCAGCTCCAAGAATTCAAGAAATTGACCTGGAAACTCAATGGTAGAAGATAAGCGAGGCAGAGCAATCATCATGTAACCTGTCCCTGCACCCTAACCGGGAAACGGCTGAGCACGCATCGACACACAAGCAACAGAATTACTATTCAATGATGACGAAATTTATTGGTTACAGCCGAGGTACAGACGTGTGATGGTTACAGCTGAGGGACAGACGTGTGATGGTTACAGCTGAGGGACAGACGTGTGATGGTTACAGCTGAGGGACAGACGTGTGATGGTTACAGCTGAGGGACAGACGTGTGATGGTTACAGCTGAGGGACAGACGTGTGATGGTTACAGCTGAGGGACAGACGTGTGATGGTTACAGCCGAGGGACAGACGTGTGATGGTTACAGCTGAGGGACAGACGTGTGATGGTTACAGCTGAGGGACAGACGTGTGATGGTTACAGCTGAGGTACAGATGTTTGATGGTTACAGCTGAGGTACAGATGTGTGATGGTTACAGCTGAGGTACAGATGTGTGATGGTTACAGCTGAGGTACAGACGTGTGATGGTTACAGCTGAGGTACAGATGTTTGATGGTTACAGCTGAGGTACAGATGTGTGATGGTTACAGCTGAGGGACAGACGTGTGATGGTTACAGCTGAGGGACAGACGTGTGATGGTTACAGCTGAGGGACAGACGTGTGATGGTTACAGCTGAGGCACAGATGTGTGATGGTTACTCTACTAGGAGGCAGAGATGCTTCGTGGTTGCGAATTGTATCAACAAGTGGCAGTGGTGGACACAGGAAGGATAGTCACTGCATGGTGGTCGAGGATTGTGGGGAGGGGATGGTTTGTGCACCTGCCTGTCACTGGGGCAGTGTCCCATTACTCAGTGCACTCTGATTCAGGCAGTGCTCCCTCTCCCAGGCCTGTCCAAACCATGGGGGTTAACTGCCTGTAAAGGATTTGCTAAAATTAAACTTTATTAATGATACAGAAAAAATTTGTGGCTAACCACAAAATAACTCTTCTACAGGCCGGGCATGGGGAATCAGGGGCATTTTTCTGAAAAAAACGTAAACGCTCCTGTAATCCCTGTCCCAAAGAAGCGTTTCCGCTGAATTAGCACCAACCATTGGTGGGATCACTCTTGGGCAGGTACTGCTCTCCTCCAAACCACCATAAAGAAGGATAGGGCAGGTTATCAAAACTCACCAATGCATTAATTGCCAGACACTAAGGGAAGATTATACTTATGGTGTAAACACTGACAGTAGATTGTATTTCTCTATATTAAAGAATATTTATCAGCTGGATCAACCTTATTGAACCCAGCATACTGTCTGGTGGGCATGATCCTGCTGACTAAAATGATGTCTGTCTTGTGAAAATCAGCTGTGGTGTTCCAGTGAGAATTTTATTTTATTTTTTGCGCGGCCAGCACAAGAATGCTTAGAGAATAAACGGGGGGGGGGGGGACAAGACTGGTAGCATTCTAATCAGAAGGAACAACCCTACCAGACAGCATGTGGGGGTTAATGCCGTTGATCCTCCTGACAGGTGCTCTTCAAAGTAGATGAGTAAATGTGCATTTCTTGTAATTTATTATACTTGGATACAAGATATGTGTAAAGCAGCGCAGGGTCTGAGGTAGGTGCCACGACTTGAAGATCTTCGAATCCTCGGGCCATTCCTCGCCCTCTCAGGCTCTGCACCAGGCCTACGGCATATACTGTATATTCCTCCTATAGAAGCACCTTTTTCACAAATCTCCCTAATTTCCCGGGTAATATGGTGCTGATGATTTCTCCTATTAATGACGTGGGCTCGTTGTTCGCCTCTCGTAGTCGATTGATCTCGTCTTCCAGCGACTGACATTGCCTTCTGAAGCCCCCGGCCAGCATCTCTTGTTGTTCCTGCAGAGACAGAACGGGAATGATGACTGCATGACGAATGTAGGTAGAGGGAATAATAGGGGGCACTGGGGGCAGTACGGAGGGGAGAGCATTATAAATAATGAGTGCACTGCGGGGGGACATAAAACAGGGGGCACTACAGAGGGGGGAGCATTATAAATAAAGGGGCACTGCGGGGGACATAAAACAGGGGGCACTACAGAGGGGGGAGCATTATAAATAAAGAGTGCACTGCGGGGGACATAAAACAGGGGGCACTACAGAGGGAGAGCATTATAAATAAAGAGTGCACTGCGGGGGGACATAAAACAGGGGGCACTACAGAGGGGGAGCATTATAACTAAAGAGTGAACTGCGGGGGGGACATAAAACAGGGGGCACTACAGAGGGGAGAGTATTATAAATAAAGGGGCACTGCAGGGGGACATAAAACAGGGGGCACTACAGAGGGGGGAGCATTATAAATAAAGGGGCACTGCGGGGGACATAAAACAGGGGGCACTACAGAGGGGAGAGCATTATAAATAAAGGGGCACTGCGGGGGACATAAAACAGGGATTCTACAGAGGGGGGAGCATTATAAATAAACAGTGCACTGCGGGGGGACATAAAACAGGGGGCACTACAGAGGGGAGAGCATTATAAATAAAGAGTGCACTGCGGGGGGACATAAAACAGGGGGCACTACAGAGGGGAGAGCATTATAAATAAAGGGGCACTGCGGGGGACATAAAACAGGGGGCACTACAGAGGGGAGCGTTATAAATAAAGGGCACTGCGGGGACATAAAACAGGGGCACTACAGAGGGGAGCATTATAAATAAACAGTGCACTGCGGGGGGACATAAAACAGGGGGCACTACAGAGGGGAGAGCGTTATAAATAAAGGGGCACTGCGGGGGGACATAAAACAGGGGGCACCACTGGGAGCACTACAGAGGGGGGAGCATTATAAATAAAGAGTGCACTGCGGGGGACATAAAACAGGGGGCACTACAGAGGGGACAGCATTATAAATAAAGAGTGCACTGCGGGGGGACATAAAACAGGGGGCACTACAGAGGGGAGCATTATAAATAAAGAGTGCACTGCGGGGGGACATAAAACAGGGGGCACTACAGAGGGGAGAGAATTATAAATAAAGAGTGCACTGCGGGGGGACATAAAACAGGGGGCACTACAGAGGGGAGAGTATTATAAATGAAGAGTGCACTGCGGGGGGCATAAAACAGGGGGCACCACTGGGAGCACTACAGAGGGGAGAGCATTATAAATAAACAGTGCACTGCAGGGGGACATAAAACAGGGGGCACTACAGAGGGGAGAGCATTATAAATAAAGGGGCACTGCAGGGGGACATAAAACAGGGGGCACTACAGAGGGGAGAGTATTATAAATGAAGAGTGCACTGCGGGGGACATAAAACAGGGGGCACTACAGAGGGGGGAGTATTATAAATGAAGAGTGCACTGCGGGGGACATAAAACAGGGGGCACTACAGAGGGGGGAGTATTATAAATGAAGAGTGCACTGCGGGGGGGAGAGAATTATAAATGAAGAGTGCACTGCGGGGGGACATAAAACAGGGGGCACTACAGAGGGGAGAGCATTATAAATAAAGGGGCACTGCAGGGGGACATAAAACAGGGGGCACTACAGAGGGAGAGCATTATAAATGAAGAGTGCACTGCGGGGGACATAAAACAGGGGGCACTACAGAGGGAGAGCATTATAAATAAAGGGGCACTGCAGGGGGACATAAAACAGGGGGCACTACAGAGGGGAGAGCATTATAAATGAAGAGTGCACTGCGGGGGACATAAAACAGGGGGCACTACAGAGGGGAGAGCATTATAAATAAAGGGGCACTGCGGGGGACATAAAACAGGGGGCACTACAGAGGGGGGAGCATTATAAATGAAGAGTGCACTGCGGGGGACATAAAACAGGGGGCACTACAGAGGGGAGAGCATTATAAATAAAGGGGCACTGCGGGGGACATAAAACAGGGGGCACTACAGAGGGGAGAGCATTATAAATGAAGAGTGCACTGCGGGAGACATAAAACAGGGGGCACTACAGAGGGAGAACATCTACATCAGAAGAGACGTCACTGGATGGAAGAGGTATGTAATGCATACATAATGTCCAATATGAATAGGCCTTCAGCAGTAGGGCTGCGGGTATGGGTTAGACAGAGAATTTGGCACCAGGTGGGGGCGCCATTTCAGTTTTCACCTCAGGCAGTAGAAGAGGTAGAATCGGCCCGGCCCACAACTTTCAACTGTATCTCAGTCCTAAAGACACAGATTCAGTGGTGGACAGAAAGGGAACCACTCCCGGGAATATCGATTCCTGGCTGGCTGTCCTAATTATGGCCCCAACACATAACTTTGCATGGGGCCCCAGAAATGTCTAGCCTGCTCCTGAGTGGTATGACAGTGTTTTGTGCTTGTCAGTGGTGTACATAGAGCAGAGCGGGCCCCACACCAGAATGGGCCCCTCCATATCATATACATTTTAGACACACAGGACAGAAGAGCTCCACCCCGTGTCCATGACCCTTGGGTTAACCCCTCACCTCCTGGTTTGCTGACAGTGCCCTTTCTGTGCCAGTAAAAGAAGGCCCACCAGGGCCTGGCCCCAATCGCGTTCATAGAGAAGTAAGGGCCCCATAGCAAGGATCAAACCGGCCCCCAACACAGGACAGAGGGGTTTCTACCTAAACCCTTTTCAATGACCCTTGGGCCATTTTTCCACGGCCTCATTGGCTAAAAGTTGTGCCTTTAGAGGGTAGAGTCCTGACTAAGTTTTCACCTCCAGTAGAAGAGGAGATGATCCCAACTAAGACTGGGCCCCTCTTGCCCTGGGCCCCATAGCAGTCGCCTGGTCTGCCGCTATGGTAGTTAAGCCCCTGCCCGGCCCCTCTCTCCAGGGGACACATTATGTTTGGTTCACCTTGTGCTGTCCTATTGCCTATGTTTATCATGGGTACAATCAGTGACAACTACTTTTCTGTGCTCGGAGCAGTTGTCACCCCCCCCATCCCCCACTGACTTAGGAACATCATAGAATGTAGATTCCACGGCCAGGAGCGGGCGGCAGAGAGCAGAAGGGTGAACTGCTCCTCGTGGGATGTGTGGAGGTCGGTCCGTCCCAGGAGGAGCCCATGAGATCTGGTACCTTCAGCTTCTCTCCTATCAGCCACTCATTCTCCCCCTTCATCTTCTCCCTTTCATCCAGCATCTTCTTCTCCAGCATTTCCATGTGAAGCTTGTAATTCTCCCGCTCGTTCTCTTGGTTCCTCTTCAGCTCCATGTTAGCTTTTTCCAGGATCTCCTTCTCTCTTGCTGCGGCTTCAGTCTGTGATCGCTGCTCTGGAGAAATAAATGGAGACTGCTGGTGTTAGAATATTAAAATGAAGGATAACTCTAGATCTCTGTATATAATAAAGGATAACTCTAGATCTCTGTATATAATAAAGGATAACTCTAGATCTCTGTATATAATAAAGGATAACTCTAGATCTCTGTATAGAATAAAGGATAACTCTAGATCTCTGTATATATTATAGGATAACTCTAGATCTCTGTATATATTATAGGATAACTCTAGATCTCTGTATATAATAAAGGATAACTCTAGATCTCTGTATATAATAAAGGATAACTCTAGATCTCTGTATATAATAAAGGATAACTCTAGATCTCTGTATATAATAAAGGATAACTCTAGATCTCTGTATATAATAAAGGATAACTCTAGATCTCTGTATATAATAAAGGATAACTCTAGATCTCTGTATATATTATAGGATAACTCTAGATCTCTGTATATAATAAAGGATAACTCTAGACCTCTGTATAGAATAAAGGATAGCTCTAGATCTCTGTATATAATAAAGGATAACTCTAGATCTCTGTATATAATAAAGGATAACTCTAGATCTCTGTATATATTATAGGATAACTCTAGACCTCTGTATATAATAAAGGATAAATCTAGATCTCTGTATATAATAAAGGATAACTCTAGACCTCTGTATATAATAAAGGATAACTCTAGATCTCTGTATATAATAAAGGATAACTCTAGATCTCTGTATATAATAAAGGATAACTCTAGATCTCTGTATATAATAAAGGATAACTCTAGATCTCTGTATATAATAAAGGATAACTCTAGATCTCTGTATATAATAAAGGATAACTCTAGATCTCTGTATATAATAAAGGATAACTCTAGATCTCTGTATATAATAAAGGATAACTCTAGATCTCTGTATATAATAAAGGATAACTCTAGATCTCTGTATATAATAAAGGATAACTCTAGATCTCTGTATATAATAAAGGATAACTCTAGATCTCTGTATATAATAAAGGATAACTCTAGATCTCTGTATATAATAAAGGATAACTCTAGATCTCTGTATATAATAAAGGATAACTCTAGATCTCTGTATATAATAAAGGATAACTCTAGATCTCTGTATATAATAAAGGATAACTCTAGATCTCTGTATATAATAAAGGATAACTCTAGATCTCTGTATATAATAAAGGATAACTCTAGATCTCTGTATATAATAAAGGATAACTCTAGATCTCTGTATATAATAAAGGATAACTCTAGATCTCTGTATATAATAAAGGATAACTCTAGATCTCTGTATATAATAAAGGATAACTCTAGATCTCTGTATATAATAAAGGATAACTCTAGATCTCTGTATATAATAAAGGATAACTCTAGATCTCTGTATATAATAAAGGATAACTCTAGATCTCTGTATATAATAAAGGATAACTCTAGATCTCTGTATATAATAAAGGATAACTCTAGATCTCTGTATATAATAAAGGATAACTCTAGATCTCTGTATATAATAAAGGATAACTCTAGATCTCTGTATATAATAAAGGATAACTCTAGATCTCTGTATATAATAAAGGATAACTCTAGACCTCTGTATATAATATAGGATAACTCTAGATCTCTGTATATAATAAAGGATAAGTCTAGATCTCTGTATATAATAAAGGATAACTCTAGATCTCTGTATAGAATAAAGGATAACTCTAGATCTCTGTATATATTATAGGATAACTCTAGACCTCTGTATATAATATAGGATAACTCTAGATCTCTGTATAGAATAAAGGATAACTCTAGATCTCTGTATAGAATAAAGGATAACTCTAGATCTCTGTATATAATAAAGGATAACTCTAGATCTCTGTATATAATAAAGGATAACTCTAGATCTCTGTATATAATAACATCTCACTACCGCACCCTTTTGGAAGTGTTTCCCTTTGAGTTAGAGTCTGACTTTTTGACAACCTCTCAGGACAAGGGAATAGTCAGGACCTGTGGACGGCTGTTTCGGGGTGTTCGCCCCATCAGTGCAATGTTAACAAGGCTTGTTGAACAGTCGGACTTTGACTCACAGGGGCCACTTCCACAAGGTGGCGCTCTAGAGTTGGATCTCTTTGCCTATTATTTTCCCATGCAGCATTGCCTATAGGTCTCCATACTCCGCTGGTCTCTTTAAGGAGAGCCAGGACCCTGCCTAAGCTGCGGGACCCCGGGTGACACAAGGTCTTTGGTTTGATTTCAGAGGTTACAGGGGTCATCATCTAGATGGCATCTTCTGAAATATGGATCTTTCTACCAGACAGGCGGTTGATTGCTTCTCATAGGCGGAGAGATTCCCTGTTACATTGTATCATTACAGGTTCATGCGCAGAATTGTGGACTCTCCGGTCCCCGCAGCCGCGCTGACATCTTACCAGCCAACTTCTTTTCTTTTTCTTCTAGAGTTTTATCAGCCATCAAGATGGTGGATCCCACGGTCTCCTTCTCTTTGAGGAACTCTTGTAATATTTCCAGAGACTGCGGAGAAATCAGACAATGATACAGATACGTTACAGACAGAATGACTGATCTGCAGAAGCCACCAGAAGCCACAACCTTCAGTAAGAAGAGCAATGGAGCGGGGCGCGGACATAATGCAAAATGCAGCTTGGCTTAGGGGAAAGTTGGTAGGCAAGAAAGGGTTAAGTGAATTGGATATGGTTAAGTGTCGTAGAGGGGGTGGAGTGGGTTATGGGTTTGGCAGGCAATATTTAACTGGTGTAAGGGGAGTGGCCCCTCACTTGCCAAGGGGCCAATGTCAGACGTTGACACAGTGTCCTCCCTGGATCAGTTGTTGGCAGCGGTTAGGGCCGCGGCGGTGCAGCATGGCCCAGAGTGGCTATAACAGACCTTGCAGGCTGCCTTAAGGGGACCAGATGAGTCTTCAGTGGCCCCCCTTGTGTGGACTGGGGCCAGGAGGTCTTGGCCTCCTGAGCGCCTGAGTCTTCAATTGACCCCCAAGGTTCAGCGTCATTTAAGAATCCCCAGTTTGGACCTTTCGGTGCGGTAAGTGGTACCTCAGCGGGACGCAGAGGAAGGAATCCTGTACCGTGATAGGAAACCATGGGAGAGATGAGGGGGAGCCCCCGTTCTGGTTCTCCTGGTCGTCAGAGTGTGAGTCTCTGAGCGGGGAGCGAGCTGCAGGCCCCCTATGGTGCACAGCGGACGGGTCATCTGGAAGCAGCAGGAGCGGCTTCTCCTACTGGAGGGGGCCTGGTCAGTGTCCTGTGTCTGGACGGATGCAGCCGGTGCCTGCTGAGGAGGGCTGGTAGCCATCTGGGGATGGAGTGTAGCACCACCCCCCCTACTGGTGTGTGCGTCCGGGACTAGTCGGGTGCGGGCTGCTACTGTCCCAGCCCCAGGAAGTCGAGGGAGGATGCGGGGCCTATCACCTCGGCAGATTCTGCAGCCTACTGCGGCCTAAGAGCACATCTTTGGGTGGGGCAGAGCTTGTAGCTGCTGCTTGCCCTGCCCCTTCAGTACCACATTGGATCGGAATGTTACGGCTCTATATAATATATATATATATACAAGTTGTATCAATTTGATATTTTTTATAATGGTTTACTTTGTTAGTAAACTTGGCGGCTACGGCCTTACACCAAAGAAAGACTCTCTGTGTGTTTTGTATGGCTGGGGGGGTGTAGGGCATCAGCCGGATGGAATCCTCCCTAATAAGTCATGCTCAGAGTAACAGAGGGGGGAGATTTTCAGGTAAATGCGCCCCCTATAGGACATATCAAATTAAAGACTACAAAGGTAGTTAGGAGCAGCTTACCTTTACCCCCTTGCCTTTGACCTTCAGATACTCCGTCTCCAGAGATCTCTTCTCCTCAGTGAACAGCTTATACCCCCCGGGCACAGAGAACCTTCCTTCCTTGATTCCTTTCTCCAGCCCCGCGCTCAGCTCCTGCAGTATAGCTCTGCACCTCCTCTCAGACGCCTCTTCATTTCTCTGCAGATACTCTGCCTTTCTATTATCCAACGCTTCCTACACGAGAATAACATTCAGAAATGGTTCCCATAGCAAATTCAGGTCATTCCCTGGAACATTCCAGCAGTCGTCTTTTCTGTGTTTATGCTACTCACAGTTAAAGACCGACACCCCCCACCCATAATATCAGTGCCCATTGTTATAGACAGTAGAGATAAGCAAATTAGGTCTAAATGTATCAAATTTGTTACAAATTTCGCAAAAATTCTAATTCCAAACAAATCTGAAATTTTGACGATTCGACTCGGGCAAAATGCTGCCCACCATTTGACATTTCAAATTAAGAACACTCGTGTGGGAAGCTGGGCAGGGAAGATGCAGACATAGGCGAGTTCATGGACAGCATACGGATTGTGAAGACGATAGATTTAGTTAGGTTGATTGAATTACACGGTTGGAAGTCAGGTTTTATCGTTAGGGACAGGTTGGGTCAGTGTACAGTGTCTGTTACAGGGAAGGACCTGTTCATATGAAGACTGTTTTCCACTGCACATGAGCTTTTAGAGACGGTTCTCTTTCTTGCAATCAGCATATTTTTCTTCCACCTCACTTACTATTAGCTTGGCCTGGTATTCTTGATCAGTGTCATTGAAGGAGAGTTTCATAAAGACTTTCACCGCTTCCGAGTGACATTCCTTGTCCAGGTTCAGAAACTCCTCTTGTGTCTCAGTTGGAAATCTGTGGACATGGAGAGCCATCATCTCGCCATACTTAGATAAAGCGTCTTCTACGGATCGAGAATTCTCAATCTTCGCCAAAGCAACAACTGCGTTCTCCATAGAAGGAATGGAACCGCTGCGGATCGCCTCTACATAGGAGACTGTGACGTCCCCAAGACCTAATGATATAGAAGTGTGAGAATGAGACCATCTGCAGAAGATGATGGAGAGAAAGTCACACCCTAGAGCAAGGACCTACCTCTCCCGGTTATCGTGTACGCGCCTGATAGGGCTTTAACTGGACTCTTCTCATAAATGTACTCACAGAACTTCTTCGTCTGTTGTATAAAGGCAGGGTCCAGCCCAGAGTCCTCCACTTTATCCATGTTCTGGAGAGCCAGCTTAGATGCCGGACGATCAAACACAAAACATTTGTGTGAATGGAAGTAATGGAGGATACACTCCCGGGGTAGGTTGTAATTCCGCACTGCAACACTCATCCCTGAAAATAGATTATATAGATGGATATTCATCAGGGCTGCAGACACTCCATCATCAGGTTCCTTGGCAGGATTTGGTGACACACAAGTCAATGGCCATGGGATCCTCATCACTATAAGGACCCCTGCCTACTGTAGGCCTCGCAGATTCTGCTTGTCCTTGAGAAAAATGTTTAGGGGACACTGATCTCCTCTTGGAACAAGGCTACATCACAGAAGAAGAGTATTATCTTCATTTCTAAAATTACCCCCCCCCCTCCCCCCAACAAGGATTACAGCTACTGTAAAAAGGGCAATAAAAGACAAAAAAGGGCTTTCAAAAAATACAAATATGAGGGGTTAGCTGTAGCGTTTGAAGCTTAATAAAATCTGTAAAAAGGAGATAAAATTAGCAAAAATACAAAACAAACAGCAGGTGGCAAAAGAGAGCAAAACAAATCCCAAAAAATTCTTTAAATATATAAATGATAAAAAAACAAGGTCAGAGCAGGTAGGTCCCCTAAATAATGGTAAAGGGGGGTTAGTCACTGAAGATAAGGAAAAGGCAGAGTTACTAAATGTGTTTTTTAGCTCTGTATATACAAAAGAAGAAAAAGGAGCTGATATCTGAGGTGCTGGAGCTGTTAGTACATCCAGAAATATACTCAATTGGCTAACTGTAGCTATGGTCCAAGATAAGTTAAATAAGGTAAATGTGAACAAGGCTCCAGGTCCAGATGGATTACACCCAAGAGTGCTTAAAGAGCTCAGTTCAATCATTGCGGTGCCCCTGTTTATAATTTTTAAAGATTCTCTAGGGACTGGTACAGTGCCACGTGATTGGAGCAAGGCAAATGTGGTGCCCATATTCATAAAAGGACTCTTAAGGGACTATATACAAGAGTATGTGACTGTAAATAATATTATAAGTGATAACCAGTATGGGTTTACCAAGGACAGAAGTTGTCAGACTAACCTGACTTGTTTTTTGAGGAGGTAAGTAGTAGCCTGGACAGAGGAGCGGCTGTTGATGTAGTAAAGTAAGTAGTAGCCTGGACAGAGGGGTGGCTGTGAATGTAGTGAGGTGAGTAGTAGCCTGGACAAAGTGGTGGCTGTGGATGTAGTGAGGTAAGTAGAAGCATGACAGAGGGGCGGCTGTGGATATAGTGAGGTAAGTAGAAGCCTGGGCAAAGGGGTGGCTGTGGATGTAGTGAGGTGAGTAGAAGCCTGGACAGAGGGGCGGCTGTGGATGTAGTGAGGTGAGTAGTAGCCTGGACAGAGGGGCGGCTGTGGATGTAGTGAGGTGAGTAGAAGCCTGGACAGAGGGGCGGCAGTGGATGTAGTGAGGTGAGTAGTAGCCTGGACAGAGGGGTGGCTGTGGATGTAGTGAGGTAAGTAGAAGCCTGGACAGAGGAGCGGCTGTGGATGTAGTGAGGTGAGTAGTAGCCTGGACAGAGGGGCGGCTGTGGATGTAGTGAGGTGAGTAGTAGCCTGGACAGAGGGGCGGCTGTGGATGTAGTGAGGTGAGTAGAAGCCCGGACAGAGGGGCAGCTGTGGATGTAGTGAGGTGAGTAGAAGCCTGGACAGAGGGGCGGCTGTGGATGTAGTGAGGTGAGTAGAAGTCTGGACAGAGGGGCAGCTGTGGATGTAGTGAGGTGAGTAGAAGCCCGGACAGAGGGGTGGCTGTCGATGTAGTGAGGTAAGTAGAAGCCTGGACAGAGGGGCGGCTGTGGATGTAGTGAGGTGAGTAGAAGCATGACAGAGGGGCAGCTGTGGATGTAGTGAGGTGAGTAGTAGCCTGGACAGAGGGGCGGCTGTGGATGTAGTGATGTAAGTAGAAGCCTGGACAGAGGGACGGCTGTGGATGTAGTGATGTAAGTAGAAGCCTGGACAGAGGGGCGGCTGTGGTTGTAGTGATGTAAGTAGAAGCCTGGACAGAGGGGCGGCTGTGGATGTAGTGAGGTAAGTAGAAGCCTGGACAGAGGGGCGGCTGTGGATGTAGTGAGGTAAGTAGAAGCCTGGACAGAGGGGCGGCTGTGGATGTAGTGTTTCTGGATTTTGCAGTGTATTTGATCCTGTCCCTCATAGACCCTAATAGGTAAAGTACGGTCTATAGGTTCGGAAAGCATAGTTTGTAATTGGATTGATAACTGGCTGAAGGACGGCGTCCAGAGTTGTGGTCAATGAGTCCTATTCAGAATGGTCCCGGGTTATAAATGGGTTCAGTGCTGGACCCTTTATTATTTACAATATTTATTAATAATATCGAGGACAGGATTAATAGCACTGTTTGTATTTTTGCAGATGACACTAAGCCGTGTATTACTGTGCAGTCTATGGAAGATGCCCATAAACTACAAGGTGACTTGGACACTCAGTGATTGGGCATCAACTTGGCAAATGAGGTTGAATGTGGATAAATGTAAAGTTCTGCATCTTGGTAATAATAATCTCTGTGCTTCATATGTCCTAGGAGGAGGTAACACTGGGAGAGTCACTTATAGAGAAGGACTTGGGTGTCCTTGTAGATGGTAGATTGAATAACAGCACAATGTCAATCAGCTGCTTCTAAGGCCACCAGGATATTGTTATGCATTAAACGAGGCATGGAGTCGCGGGGCAGGGATGTGATATTACCACTTTACAAAGCTCTGGTGCAGCCTCATCTGGAATATGCAGTTCAGTTCTGGGCACCAGTCCATAGAAAGGATGCCCTGGAGCTGGAGAGAGTACAGAGGAGAGCGACTAAACTGATAAGGGGCCTGGAGGGTCTTAGTTATGAAGAAAAATTAAAATAATTGATTGGGGACAGGATTAACCTATACAAATACAGTATATAAATGGGCTATACAAAAATACGGTGGAAAACTGTTCCATGTAAAATGACCTCAAAAGACAAGGGCGCTGCCTCCGACTGGAGAAGAAGAAGCTCAGTCTCCAGAAGCATCAAAGCTTCTTTACTGTAAGAGCTGTGAATCTGTGGAATAGACTCCTCAGGACGTGGTCACAGCAGGAAATGTTTTAAAAGGGGTTTAGATGAATTCTTGAAAGTAAATGACATTAATGCTTCTGAAAATGTGTAGAAATCTTAGTTTCATTTACTTCTGGGATTCGCGTCCTCACCGATCCCTTGGTTGACCTTGATGAACTTATGTCTTTTTTCAACCATATTAACTATGTAACTATGTGACCATCTTATAGGATTCAGACAGTCCTTACACCAGCCACTATCCTAGGTCATCAATATAAATAAATAGAAATAAAGCGGACAACCCCTTTAAGTGTAATAATGTGGGGAGTTGCCGGTTGTGGATGTCCCCAAGCATCCATATTCCAAAGTACCCATACTCCAGGACACTACAGCAAAGTATTCCAAAATGCAGTGTAACAGAAGGCATTACTTTTAGGGGAGCGTCTGTCAGCGCAGTGTCGACTGGTTCCAATAGAAATCCGCAGGATTTGGTTTCATCAGAATAAACATTTTCAGTCTAAGGTTTGTACCTGGCTTCAGCTTTAAGGCACTTTTCAGATACTCGTCCTCGGTGATGTCCTTCCCATCCATTTGCAGCTGAAGGTTAAAATCTCGAACGCACCATAGGAAGGACGGGAAAAATCTCTTGAACTCTGAGGAATCATCTTCTAAGTCTGCTTGCTCGGTGGATTTCACTTTTATTTTCTCAGTCAGTTCGGTGACATAACTAGGAGAAGGTAAGGAGTAATATGTGCAGTATCTATGCTTTCTCTAACCCTGGGTTCACACCTGAGTGTTTCTGAGACGCGAGTTTTACGTGCATTTTTGTGCGCGTTTTTGGCAATAGTAAACGCGCGTTTGTGTGATTGACTGCAGTGTTGTCCAATGACCAAATATCCCTGTCTATATGAAGTTTGGCCAATCAGAGTGCATTGCTGGTGTGAAATTCCATGTGTGTTGGTAGAAAATTCATAAACGCGAGTTCAAACGCACGTTTTCAGTGTCAAAAACCCGCAAAATACAAGCATTGCGCGTTCCCATTGAAGTCTATGGGCCAAAACACGCGACAAACGCCCCAAAAAAGCTCAAGTACTTGCTTATGCGTCGGGCATTTTTCAGCGCGTTCGAACGCGCTGTAAAACGCTAAAATGTGAACCAGTCCCATAGGGAAGCATTGGTTTGCATCAGTTATGCGTTTTACAGCGCGTTCGAACGCGCTGTAAAACGCACAAGTGTGAACTGAGGGTAAGAGATCTACTCCCTAGACCCAAAGAGGATGTCCAATGAATGGGCACAAAGCGAAGTCATTTCCCCTCCCTCTATTCTCCCTTTCCTTTGTTTCTCAGGCTGCATTCACACACGGCGGCTTTCACATGAGGGCAAAACCGCATTCATAGAGGCCATTATACAGCAGAGCTAAGCAGCTTACACGTAAATCACTTACAAACCAGCAGCAGTCTATGTGTCAGCCTCTCTGTCTCCAGAAGACTGTCCCTTCTCTTCCTCCTCACCTCTAATACACTTCCGTGTAATCTGTTCCTTCAGTGAGCAGGCAGACCATCGTCACTGAAGATGCATTTGATCAGTGAATTGAGGGTTAATGAAAAAAGGGGGTCAGGAGAAGCACATGATAATAGCTTTTATTCTTAAAGGCGATGTACACCTTTGGGGGCAATTTTTTTTATTACTGCATTGTACTTATTTTGAGCTAAAAATATGTTTTTTAATTGTTTTTTTTATTAAAAATATGGAATCCTTTTTTCTGTACAGAGCTGAGATGCTCTAGTAACACCCTTTGGATTGTATGTGTTTTCCGTCAGACCAGAAGATGATGGGCTCCTGATCTCCGCTCTCTGACATTATAAGCGCTCATTATAGCTCAGTTCTTATCTGATAAGAATGTGGCTTAAATAAGTGTTTAGAGATAAGGGTTGTTAGATGACAAAGTGAAAGTGAAAGTACCAGTCACACAGCTAGAAAAACAGTTAACCCTTTGTGACCGAACAGCTCGATATTTTTAATAAATTGAAAAAATTATTTTTAGCCAAAATGAGTAACATGGAATCATAAAAAAATAATGCCTCCGAAGGTGTACATAGCCTTTAAGTTAAAGGGGTTAAGGGGTTATTTGATTTCTGAAACATTTCTCCCATGGGCCGGGCCCCTCACAGATAATATACTTACCCCGCTCCCGGCACCGCTCCTGGTCCCTGCACCGCCGCTGCTGCTTCTCCCTGCACACGGATGAAAACATCGGGGGGGGGAACAGCCAATGGCAGACAGGGACGAGCATCCCCAGCATCACCCGCGATGCTAAGGAGGCTCGCCCCCGTGGGACTCACATCTGTCTCGAGAATCAGCCCAATACTCCGTTCTGTGCCCTTTTTCCCCCTCCTTCATCAATATGGCAGGTGCGAAAGCACCTTATAGGGTTAATCACATATATGGAGATCTAGGACGTCACACAATGAGACCGCAGTGTGCATGATGCCAAGAGCCAGTCTTCTAGTACTTCTCCAGCTCCACTGGTAAGAAGCTACAACCCCCATCATGCTCATGTAAAGGATACTGGAGCTGATCCATGGCCTGCTGATCGATGGTCCCCATGCTGTTAAATACCAGGGTGCTGCTGAGAAGAACCGCGAGGGCGAAAATCCAGGAATCGTTCTGACTGTTCCCCTGAAATACAACAAGAGGCTTCTTTACCCAAATAACCCGGGTCAAAAAAGAAGAATGACAGAGCCGAACCCCAAAATGTGTGACCCCAAATAAATGTGTGACCCCAATAAATGTGTGACCTCTAATGTGTGACCCCAATATATGTGTGACCTCTAATGTGTGACCCCAATAAATGTGTGACCTCTAATACACATGAGACCGCTAATAAATATGACCTCCAATACAGTACATGTGTGACCTCTAATGTGTGACCTCTAATGTGTGACCTCTAATGTGTGACCTCTAATGTGTGACCTCTAATGTGTGACCTCTAATGTGTGACCTCTAATGTGTGACCTCTAATAAATGTGTGACCTCGAATGCTCATGTGCTCCAATCACACGGTATCAGTGTTAGGCCTCATGCACACGACATGCGGACCGTATACTGGCGGTTTTTTCAGTTCAGTATACTGAACCATTCACTTCAATAGGACCGCAAAAAATACTGAAGTGTCTCCGTATGCCTTCCATTTCCGTTTTTCCGTTCCGTTTAAATATAGACCATGTCCTATTCTTGTCTCCAAATCACGTTCAGTGGCTCCATTCAAGTCAATGGGTCCGCAAAAAAACCAGAAAGCATACGGAAGTGCATCCGTAAGTCTTCCGTGTCCGTTCCATTTTTGCTAAACAATCTATTGAAAATTTTAAGCCCAGCCCAATTTTTATTATGGAATTACTGTCTACTGTATATGCCATATGAAAAACGGAACCGAAACGTAAACACAACGGAAGCAAAAATATGGAAAAACGGATCTGATAAAAGCGGCCCGCAAAACACTGAAAAAGCAATACGTTCGTGTGCAGGAGGCCTGGGTACTTTCTCACTTGGTTGGGAGGTTCCGGCAGGCAGTGCAAACAGAAAGCATTTGTAGACGGATCCGGATGCGGATGCATCCAAATAATGCATTGAAACACCGGATCCGTTTCTCCGGTGTCATCCGGAAAAATTAATCCGGTATTTATTTTTTTTGCAATTTTTAAAAAACGGAAAACCAGTTCAGTTTTGCTGGAACACTTAGTGCCGGATCCGGCATTAATGCATTTCAATAGAAAATAATGCCGGATCCGGAATTCTGGCAAGTGTTCCGGAATTTTCGCGGGAGAAAATAACGCAGCATGCTGCGGTATTTTCTCCGGCCAAATACCGTAATAGTGACTGAACTGAAGGCATCCTGATGCATACTGAACGGATTGCTCTCCATTCAGAATGCATTAGGATAAAACTGATCATTTTTTTTTCCCGGTATTGAGCCCCGAGGACGCAACTCGATACCGGAAAAGAATAACGCTAGTGTGAAAGTCCCCTTAGGAGTCTTGTCAGATCTATGGATCCCTCCGCCTCTCATTGTTGTATCTGGTTTAGGGTCAGAAGCACCAGTCGTCTGCAGCATCTGCTCATAGCGGCCGCTGTAGGGATGACTGCGCTCGCCTGTACAGACAGATCGGATGCTGGGAGTTATACCTGGCTGGGATTCCAGAGATCCTGTACAGATAATAGCAGATTGTGGATCCAGGCTGGCCAGATGTCTGGTTCTAGGCCCCACAGTCCAGCTTCCCGGGCTCCCTGCCCTCCGCCTGTGAGTCTCCTTTTCAGTGGCTCTCACGCTCAGTCATTGGAGGCCCGGGGCCAACAGGACATCCCGCTCTGTGACTGGAGTGACGTGAGCTATTCCCTGTCTGCTGGAGCAGTCCAGAGGTGAGTGCACAGCGCAGGAGAACCTGACGGAGCAGGTGAGGAGCATCCGGCACTCAGCCCAATCACCGGAACAGAAGGCCTATGAAAGTGGCCACCCTAGATGGACCTCACACCACTAACTCTATACTGTACATACGGCGGCGATGACTCCGGCTTCAGGAGTGTTCACACTGACCTTCTCCACGTCACCCAGGCCTTCTGTATCCAGCAGCACCAGGGTGTGCCCACGTTTCACAGGGTGAGGAACGCACCACATCCAGATACCTTTAGTCATGGACTGGACTGTCGAGCCCAAGGAGAAGCCTGAATGGACAAACACACAGAGGTAATAGGAAGGGGTTATACAAGACGAGACCGCGGGCAGCGCCCATCATCAACGTGGAGATGACCATGGTCAGCAAAGGAGGGTGGAGGCCATCAGTGGTAGACGCTTCCTCCAACGCTCCATTGTCCCCATGAGGAGATACGCGGCCCTGGACCTGGTCCTATCATTTCATGTCTTTCGACAGAATAGGACCCTCATTTCCGGGGGTCTCCAGCACACATTCCGCCTCTCACCATTTTTACATCCCACCAGTCTGTTCATCAGATAGGACTTCCCGGTCCGGTATTTCCCGACTACGGCCACAACAACCACCTTCTGAGTAAAGCGGGATAAGATTTCCAGGGCCTCCTGATTCACCCGGATGGTCCCATCCTCATGGTTCTCTATCAGACACACTGGACGCTCCATTATCGGAAAATCTGCGAATGAAGGAAATAGACGTTACCTCCTATGTAGTAGAGCCGTGCCTCCGGTATGTAGCAGAGCCGTGCCTCCGGTATACAGCAGAGTCGTGCCTCCGGTATATAGCAGAGCCGTGCCTCCGCTATACAGCAGAGCCGAGCCGAGCCGAGCCTACGGTATACAGCAGAGCCGAGCCTCCAGTATACGGCAGAGCCGGGCCTCCGGTATACAGTAGAGACGTGCCTCCGGTATACAGCAGAGCAGATCCGTGCCTCCGGTATACAGTAGAGACGTACCTCCGGTATACAGCAGAGCCGTGCCTCCGGTATACAGCAGAGCAGAGCCGTGCCTCCGGTATACAGCAGAGCCGTGCCTCCGGTATACAGCAGAGGCCGTGCCTCCGGTATACAGCAGAGCCGTGCCTCCGGTATACAGCAGAGCAGAGCCGTGCCTCCGGTATACAGCAGAGCCGTGCCTCCGGTATACAGCAGAGCAGAGCCGTGCCTCCGGTATACAGCAGAGCCGTGCCTCCGGTATACAGCAGAGTCGTGCCTCCGGTATATAGCAGAGTCGTGCCTCCAGTATACAGCAGAGCAGAGCCGTGCCTCCGGTATACAGCAGAGCCGTGCCTCCGGTATACAGCAGAGCAGAGCCGTGCCTCCGGTATACAGCAGAGCCGTGCCTCCGGTATACAGCAGAGTCGTGCCTCCGGTATATAGCAGAGTCGTGCCTCCAGTATACAGCAGAGCCTTGCCTCCGCTATAGCAGTGCCTCCAGTATATAGCAGAGCCGTGCCTCCGGTATATAGCAGAGCCGTGCCTCCGGTATACAGCAGGGCCGTGCCTCCGGTATACAGCAGGGCCGTGCCTCCGGTATACAGCAGAGCCGTGCCTCCGGTATACAGCAGGGCCGTGCCTCCGGTATACAGCAGAGCCGTGCCTCCGGGATACAGCAGGGCCGTGCCTCCGGTATGTAGTAGAGCCGTGCCTCCGGTATGTAGCAGAGCCGTGCCTCCGGTATGTAGCAGAGCCGTGCCTCCGGTATGTAGCAGAGCCGTGCCTCCGGTATGTAGCAGAGCCGTGCCTCCGGTATGTAGCAGAGCCGTGCCTCCGGTATGTAGCAGAGCCGTGCCTCCGGTATGTAGTAGAGCCGTGCCTCCGGTATGTAGCAGAGCCGTGCCTCCGGGAATGATGCAGCCAGCAATCACCAGTCTTCTGTACTGCCATGGAGTTACCCTCCCCTGGTGACCTCGGGGATCCTGTGCAGATATGGCTGTCAGGATGTTATTGCTTTAGGTCCTAATGGCGGCTCCTGGAGCAGAAGCGGTCGGTCTGAGGCTACACGATGGCTTTGTCCCCGGTCACCAGTCACACGACCAGAGATCTCTGTGTAGCAGGGCAGCCACTGAACTGAATGGGGTCAGGGCGCAACTCGCAAGATGTCCCAAGTGCGGTCCCCAGAACGGCAGAAAAGTCCTCCACTGTCCTGAATGTACTGTATACTCCCCTCCCTCGTCCTATCAGATCTCAGGTGCTGACAGTGCGGCTGATACCGGGTATCAAATAAAGTAACAAAAAACACATACAAAGTGGAAAATAAGTCAATAATTTCTATGTACCTCAAAATGGTTGTATTAGAAACGTGATCGATCCCACAAAAAACGCCCTCATACGGCTGCATCGACGGAAAACTAATAAAGTTACTTCTCTTTGAATGTGAGGACACAAATAACAAATACCACAAAAAACATAAAGTACATAAAAGTGTTTACATTGTGTAATAGTAAAACGTAAAAAAAACTATACATATTTGGTATCGCTGCATTCGCGCCAGCACATTAGGGGTCATTTATTATAGTGTTTTGCCCCTGTTTTAGTCTAATTCTTCACTGATGAAAGCGCTCCGGCTTCTGAAGCGTTTGCACCTCATTCCACAATTTTCAGTTTTAGACTTATTTTGGTGACGTTGGTATTTTGTGCCTCTTTTACCCATGAATTAGGTGCAAAAACAATCTAATTTTCTAATTCCAGGGGTGGCGCAGTTCTGTTTGTCCCCTTTGTTATTATCCGGCAGACGAGCGCCTTCTCACAAACAGAAAACCTGTCAATATGGCTGAAATTATTTTTCTGCACTTTTGCACCTAATTAAGTTGTGAGTGACCAACACGTAGTCGGATTTACGCAATCCCCGCGCCATGACGGATACAAAGACGCCTCATTCATCACTTGCTGCGCGACTCCCTGTAAATACTACAGTCTAATCAACTGCGCCGCTCTAATCGCGCTCTAATAAACAGACGGCATGAGAAATGACCCGCATCATTACTGCCACATGGCGAACAGCTCAGAATTTAAAACTCAGCCACCATGACGTACCTGTTGGAATATATGGAGCGCGCTGCTGCGGTAAGCCTGCTCCGTACGCGCCGGGTGCCGGCTGTATAATACAGCAAGCACCCGGCCACAATGACTGGGATCGGTGATGACCTGGTCATTTAATCCCTCAGATGCTGCAGTTAATAGCAAGTGAGGCATCTATGGAGTTAGGTAGTGGGAGAAGGCTCCCGCTGCCTTCTGATAGGAGCCCCCTTAGTGAAATAGAGGGGCTCTGATCAGTTACCATGACAACCTGGGAGCTGCTGAAGGTTCCCAGGTCTGTCACAGTAAGATGCCTGCTAAGCTCTGCATGAGGCACTGCACAGCCGCAGAATCCCATTCACCGTAATAGTTCTCTGTTATGATGTATGGGACAAGTGATCAAAAGATCCCAGGTTCTAGCCCCCTAAGGGGGCTAAAAGTTATTGTGTGAAACGTAAAAATAATACAAAAATATTAAAAGTTCAAATAACTTTCCTCTTTTAATATTACATTAAAAAAGAAATAAACAATTTAAAAAATATCGGGTATCAGGTATCGCCGCAACCGAAAATGTTGGAACTATTAAAACATAAAAATATTTTTCCTGCATGGTGTATGTTGTAACAGAAAAAAAAAAAAAACTCACGATTTACCATTTTTTGGTCACTATATCCACCCCCCAAAAAAATTGAATAACAGGGATAGTTGTACACTGATCAAAAAATGGTATCAATAAACACTACTGTCCGTCCTGCAAAAAAACAGCCCTCACACAGAAAATGGCGATGCAAAGGAAATGTAATTTTTTTCAAAGGTTTTTATTTTTTTTTAAAATAGAAAAAAACTATACAAATTTGGTATCGCCGTACAGGGCCGGCTCCAGGTTCATGTGGTCCTTTGGGCGATAAATCTTAGTGGGCCCCTCACACAATATAATGACCCCACAGTGGCCCTCCATTCAGAATAATGACCCTCCAGTCGCCCCTCATTCAGAATAATGACACCCAGTGGCCCCCACACTGGGGGTCATTATACTGTAAGGTGGTCAGTGGGGGTCATTATACTGTGTAAGGAGCCCTCACTAGCTAGAACTGACTGGGCCCCACAGCAAATTTTCGTACAAACCGGAATGCGGTTTGCGGAATGGAACAGCTGGCCCCAGATAAAACAGAACTATCCTTGTCCGTTATGCGGACAATAATAGGACATGTTCCATCTTTGAACGGAATGGAAAAACGGAAACGGAAGGCATATGGAGTACCTTCCGTTTTTTTTGCGGATCCATTGAAATAAATGGTTCTGTATACGGTCCGTATACGGAACGCAAAAAACGGGACGTAAACGAAAAAAAAACGTTCTTGTGTATGAGCCCTTAGTGTCAGAATAAGCACCAGTACACAGCGGAGCAGAGAGGGAAGGCCGCCATGTCCTGACAGAGCACAGCCTGGTCCTGGTGGTCGGCAATCCGCAACTTTTCTCCACTCATGCCAGGTCTAAAAGAGGCGGCGTGGGCAAGGAAGGGGATACAGTTATGGCCATACAGTTATTGGATACCACCGCCATACAGTGACCAGATAAAACCGCCATACAGTGACTAAATAAAAGGGAATGACGAGGGGCACTGTACAGGGTGTGGTAAGATGGCACAATGCAGGGTATAAGAGGGCACAGTACGGGGTGGGGGGCACAGTCACATGACCCTGTGACGTTAAAAGGTCCTTATGGTGAATGCGGTTTAGACACCACTATAATGAGAGGCAGAGGAGTGAGACAGGGGCCCGGGGCCCGTGATGGACAGGAAGAGTGGACACAGCAAGTAGGTGGAAGGGTCTCTGAGGGGGATTCATATAAGAAGTAGGGGCAGGAGGTCTGTGCAGGGCAGCAATAGAAGATAGGAGGGTGAGACAGGAGCTCTGGATACATGAGGAAGAAAAGGAGACAGCAGGGGCTCCATGAGGATGAGATATGAAGGGGGGGGGGGGGGCAGGTGTCATCGAGGAAAACTGCTTAATGAGGCAGTAAAACAACTAAATAGCATCAAGCTGCTACAGCAAGCATCAGCTCGAAGAGTTCCCTGACCTCCCCCGCCCCACAGAGAAGAGACAGTCACAGTGCAGACCTTCTCCTCACACTGCTGCTCCGCTGGGATCTCTCTCACCCGCAGGCAGCACGTCCTGTGTAGAGGGGGCGTGTGTGAAGGTTGTAAGGTAACCTGCTGACCAGGGGGCGTGTGTGAAGCTTGTAAGGTAACCTGCTGACCACTTCATTTGCTTCCCTCCCTCCACATACTTCTGGTTGTGCACTAAACAATTAACCCCTCGTAGGGGCTGCACAGGATTACAAAAACATGGCTGCTTTCTCCATAAAGAGCGCCACATCTGTCCACAGGCTGGGTGCGGTATTGCAGCTCAGCCCCACTCACTGGACAGGGGCTGCAGTGATAAACACAAGCCATGGACGGGGGTGACGCCTAGGGCGGCAAAAATCCTTGCACCGTCCCTGCCCTGACCTCCGCCCGTCCCACAGAGAAGAGACAGTCACAGTGCAGACCTTCTCCTCACACTTCTGCTCCGCTGGGATCTCTCTCCTCCTCGGGCAGCACGTCCTGTGTAGAGGGGGCGTGTGTGAAGCTTGTAAGGTAACCTGCTGCTCTGCTGGAGTGAAGAGGGGGCGTCTGAAGCTCCACAGCATGGAAGATGTAAGGGGGACGGCGGCAGCCGGACTCTGCATGCTGCTCAAAAAGGCTTTCATGTGACTAAGGCTCGGTCTACACAACGAGGACATGTGTCGCACTTGCAGCATGTCGCATGTCACAGTGCGACACCATAGACAATCCTTATAAAAATTGGCGCGCAACATTGGTGCGACAAATGTCATCGTGTAGATCTAGCCTAAGGGTACTTATTTACTCCGCCGGAACTCCAGCCCGTCCCCATTATAGTCAACAGGGCCAGGGCGGTAGTCCAGGGGATCCAACAGGCTGTTCATCACCCGCCGGAACAGCCTGCCGGAGTTCCTTGCCGCTAGTGTGAAACTAACCTAAGCACCCTGCGCCCCAGCAATGAGAGCTTCCATCTGTATTGATGGAAACGCTCATAGCAGCGCAGTGGGCCCCCCGACACTTGCCCGGGTACGCCGGGTGCTGCCGCCGGCCCTGTCGCCATAATCATATTGAGCCACATAATAAGGACGTCATGTCAGTGTTCGTGCACAGTGAACACTGTAAAATCAAAACCCCCAAAAGCTTTTTTTTTAATTTCACTCCATAAATAATTTTTTTTCCATTTTCCAATACAAGACACGGTAAATTAAATGGTTTCATAAAAATATAACTTGTCCCCTCATGTGACTATATGAATGGAAAATTAAAAATGCCTCTTTTACAAACACGATTGATCCCACAAAAATACCTGCGTGGCTGCATCGACGGAAAAAAAGTTATGACTCTTTCAAGAAATTCCCTCCTAAGGCTAGGTTCACACGTCGACATTTTGTTGCACCAATGTCGCGCTACAATTCTTATAATGGTAGTCTATGGTGTTGCACTGCGACATGCAATATACTGCGACATGCAACATGCTGCGACTGCGACGCAACAGTCGCAGAAAAATCCATCTTTAATGGAACACCATAGACTACCATTATAAAAATTGTAGCGCGACATTGGGGCGACAAATGTCGTCGTGTGAACCTAGCCTAAAGGGTAAAGTAAGAAGCCCCAGCCCTCAAGGGGTTAAGCGGTGCCTGATGGGCGCAGCTCTGCTGCAGAGTTATGTCTCGTTGCTGAATGCCGTGACTTACGTGACTTTACACAACGCAAATTCTGATGAGACTTTTCTAAAAAATAAGAGCGAATGTAAATAAAATCCATTCTCACCGTGCAGGGAGGTCGCCCGCTCCGCGCTCAGCTCTCTGGTCGTCACCCGCTGGCTCACACTTATTATATATTCTCAACTGAAAGTGAAAGTAAGATGACTTCATCTGCTTCTCTCCCTCCACATACTTCTGTGCACTAGACAATTAACCCCTCGTAGGGGCTGCTCAGGATTACAAAAACATGGCTGCTTTCTCCATAAAGAGCGCCACATCTGTCCACAGGCTGGGTGCGGTATTGCAGCTCAGCCCCACTCACTGGACAGGGGATGCAGTGCTAAACACAAGCCATGGACGGGGTTGGCGCTGTTTTTGGAAGTCAGAAACACTGTTTTTCTAATCCTGTACGGCTCATTTTTGAATCCTCGGTCCTGGAAGAGGGGACTGATCATGAAGAAGGATGGATGGGGGTAGGGTTTGTGCACATTGTCTTCAGAGTCCTGTGGGTGGAGCTATACTGTATCGGGGGCAGGGATGAAATCTTTCAGCAATTATCTCTTTATTCGCACAGACAGGATTACAATGACAGATGACACCTACAGTCATGTGAAAAAATTAGGACACCCTTTGAAAGCATGTGGTTTTTTGTAACATTTTTAATAAATGGTTATTTCATCTCCGTTTCAACAATACAGAGAGATTAAAGTAATCCAACTAAACAAAGAAAACTGAAGAAAAGTCTTTTCAAGATCTTCTGTAAATGTCATTCTACAAAAATGCCTATTCTAACTGAGGAAAAAGATAGGACACCCTCACATGTATTCCCTCTTAAATTGGCTCAGATCTCACACAGGTATATCACACCAGGTGCACATAATTAGTAGATCGTTACTCTGCATGTTGAATGAGGCTTGCCCTATTTAAACCTCAGACATTTAGTTTGGTGTGCTCCTGACTGTTGAAGTGAGTGAGCACCATGGTGAAACAAAAGAGCTGTCAGAGGACTTCAGAAAAAGATTGTAGCAGCCTATGAGTCTGGGAAGGGATTTAAAAAGATCTCAAAAGATTTTGAAATCAGCCATTCCACTGTCCGGAAGATAGTCTACAAGTGGAGGGCTTTCAAAACAACTGCCAACATGCCCAGGACTGAGTCGCCCCAGCAAGTTCACCCCAAGAGCAGACCGCAAGATGCTAAAGAGGTCTCCAAAAACCCTAAAGTGTCATCTCGAGAACTACAGCAGGCTCTGGCTACTGTTGATGTAGAAGTACATGCCTCTACAATCAGAAAGAGACTGTACAAGTTTAACTTGCATGGGAGGTGTGCAAGGAGAAACCTTTGCTTTCAAGAGAAACATCGAGGCCAGACTGACATTTGCCAGAGATAAAGTTGACAAAGACCAGGACTTCTGGAATAATGTTCTTTGGACAGATGAGTCCAAAATTGAATTATTTGGACACAACAGCAGAGGACATGTTTGGCGTAAACCAAACACAGCATTCCAAGAAAAGAACCTCATACCAACTGTGAAGCATGGAGGTGGAAGTGTCATGGTTTGGGGCTGCTTTGCTGCAGCAGGACCTGGTCAGCTCACCATCATAGAATCCACGATGAATTCTACTGTGTATCAGAAGGTGCTTGAAGAACATGTGAGACCATCAGTTAGAAAATTAAAGCTGAAGCGGAACTGGACCATGCAACATGACAATGACCCAAAACATACTAGTAAATCAACCAAAGATTGGCTGAAAAAGAAGAAATGGAGAGTCCTGGAATGGCCAAGTCAAAGTCCAGATTTGAATCCCATTGAGATTAACCTAAGCACCCTGCGCCCCAGCAATGAGAGCTTCCATCTGTATTGATGGAAACGCTCATAGCAGCGCAGTGGGCCCCCCGACACTTGCCCGGGTACGCCGGGTGCTGCCGCCGGCCCTGTCGCCATAATCATATTGAGCCACATAATAAGGACGTCATGTCAGTGTTCGTGCACAGTGAACACTGTAAAATCAAAACCCCAAAAGCTTTTTTTTTAATTTCACTCCATAAATAATTTTTTTTCCATTTTCCAATACAAGACACGGTAAATTAAATGGTTTCATAAAAATATAACTTGTCCCCTCATTTGACTATATGAATGGAAAATTAAAAATGCCTCTTTTACAAACACGATTGATCCCACAAAAATACCTGCGTGGCTGCATCGACGGAAAAAAAAGTTATGACTCTTTCAAGAAATTCCCTCCCAAGGCTAGGTTCACACGTCGACATTTTGTTGCACCAATGTCGCGCTACAATTCTTATAATGGTAGTCTATGGTGTTGCACTGCGACATGCAATATACTGCGACATGCAACATGCTGCGACTGCGACGCAACAGTCGCAGAAAAATCCATCTTGAATGGAACACCATAGACTACCATTATAAAAATTGTAGCGCGACATTGGTGCGACAAATGTCGTCGTGTGAACCTAGCCTAAAGGGTAAAGTAAGAAGCCCCAGCCCTCAAGGGGTTAAGCGGTGCCTGATGGGCGCAGCTCTGCTGCAGAGTTATGTCTCGTTGCTGAATGCCGTGACTTACGTGACTTTACACAACGCAAATTCTGATGAGACTTTTCTAGAAAATAAGAGCGAATGTAAATAAAATCCATTCTCACCGTGCAGGGAGGTCGCCCGCTCCGTGCTCAGCTCTCTGGTCGTCACCCGCTGGCTCACACTTATTATATATTCTCAACTGAAAGTGAAAGTAAGACGACTTCATCTGCTTCTCTCCCTCCACATACTTCTGTGCACTAGACAATTAACCCCTCGTAGGGGCTGCTCAGGATTACAAAAACATGGCTGCTTTCTCCATAAAGAGCGCCACATCTGTCCACAGGCTGGGTGCGGTATTGCAGCTCAGCCCCACTCACTGGACAGGGGATGCAGTGCTAAACACAAGCCATGGACGGGGTTGGCGCTGTTTTTGGAAGTCAGAAACACTGTTTTTCTAATCCTGTACGGCTCATTTTTGAATCCTCGGTCCTGGAAGAGGGGACTGATCATGAAGAAGGATGGATGGGGGTAGGGTTTGTGCACATTGTCTTCAGAGTCCTGTGGGTGGAGCTATACTGTATCGGGGGCAGGGATGAAATCTTTCAGCAATTATCTCTTTATTCGCACAGACAGGATTACAATGACAGATGACACCTATCTATAGCTAACACAAGAGCCACAATAGATGATGTCACTTCTCCTTCTCACCTCCTCCCCCTCCCTGCACAATGACCTCTTCACAGGTCACAGAGCATGCCCACAACACTCTCCCAGAAATCAGTGAGTTATCTCCGCACTGCAGGTTCCTGTCACTGCTGTAAAGCAAATCTCTGAATGCTGCTGATAACTCAGGCAATATGGCCGCCCCCGTAATAATGTGCAGAAATGAGAATAGAAAATTCAAGGGTTACCGTCATGTTTTATCAAAAAAAAAATCAATTTTAGCATATGTTACCACTGCAGCAGCATTATGCGCAAAGCAATCTTTAGTTTCTTCACATGCCACTGTTTTCCTTGAGTTTTTCCCTTAGTTACGGCTGTTTAAACATTTACAATATGAAGATCTTCTCAGGATGGCTCCTCTGCCAGTTCTCTGAGGCCAAAACTGCTTTCCCTCACTTCCCATACACACTTGCTGTAGCCAGCAGCTCCCTGCCAGCCAATCAGATTGGATTACTGAGAGACACGCCTCCTCAGTGTGAAGGACCGCCCCTCCGTCTTCTGTTTATACTAAAAGGAAGACAGACAAGCCCTAGCAACGGTCAGGGGAAAGGGACAGAGGACATTAAGGAAAGCTGTTATTATAAGGTGATTACTGATCTTTTGACAATCATTGACAGACTGACTCAGGTATACATGCCTCGCTCTAATAAACTAGCAAATAAAAAAAATAAAACAGCTACACCTTAACAAAGAGAAACTTGTGGATCCGTCATCAGTATTTAACCCTCAGAGCAACAAGGCTTTATAAGTGACCTAGCAGAGCTGACGAAGCGTGTGAGTATAAAGTTCTGGTGCTCAGAGGGTTAACCTGGCGTCTACCTGGATCCTGTGTGTTGTCACCCGGTCACAAGATGCTGTTCAGTCTCCGATGGCCGCCCCTAGGCACCCGCTGCAGTTTTACAGTTTATTCACATGTTTTCCTTCAGGGCTATCATATGTTCCTCTGCCGTGAACTTCCAGCATATTTTACCTTGGTTTTTATTTTACTACATTTTTTTGATTTCATTTGTTTTTTTTCGGGTTCTGTAGAGAAATTTGGACCCAAAACTGCTACAAAAAACAAAGAGCTGTGTGCGTAGACTATACCGGATGTCCGGCAGCAGCGATATTAACCTGATTAATGATGTGAAAAAGACCACCAAAAATGAGATAATTTGGGATTTATTCATTAGCTTCTACGGTCGTCTCCTGTGATCGGTTTGGTAACCCTTTCCACACCTCAGACTCAGGGATGCGCCGTCCTACTTATACACATTCAATAAGATCCAATAAGATCCAATAAGATCAGAAGATATTAATATGGGAAAGTCCAGGATTTACTAAAGTAGCAGCAGACTAAAACATATCATCCCCTGCTGCACCAATTCTCCACAGCTCCATCCCCTGCTGCACCATTCTCCACAGCTCCATCCCCTGCTGCACCATTCTCCACAGCTCCATCCCCTGCTGCATCATTCTCCACAGCTCCATCCCCTGCTGCACCATTCTCCACAGCTCCATCCCCTGCTGCACCATTCTCCACAGCTCCATCCCCTGCTGCATCATTCTCCACAGCTCCATCCCCTGCTGCATCATTCTCCACAGCTCCATCCCCGGCTGTACTGTTCTCCACAGACCCACCCCCTGCTGCATCATTCTCCACAGCTCCATCCCCTGCTGCACCAATTCTCCACAGCTCCATCCCCTGCTGCATCATTCTCCACAGCTCCATCCTCTGCTGCACCAATTCTCCACAGCTCCATCCCCTGCTGCATCATTCTCCACAGCTCCATCCCCTGCTGTACTGTTCTCCACAGACCCACCCCCTGCTGCATCATTCTCCACAGCTCCATCCCCTGCTGCATCATTCTCCACAGCTCCATCCCCTGCTGCACCATTCTCCACAGCTCCATCCCCTGCTGCACCATTCTCCATAGATCCATCCTCTGCTGCACCATTCTCCACAGATCCATCCCCTGCTGCACCATTCTCCACAGCTCCATCCCCTGCTGCACCATTCTCCACAGCTCCATCCTCTGCTGCACCATTCTCCACAGCTCCATCCCCTGCTGCACCATTCTCCACAGCTCCATCCCCTGCTGCACCATTCTCCACAGCTCCATCCTCTGCTGCACCATTCTCCACAGCTCCATCCCCTGCTGCACCATTCTCCACAGCTCCATCCCCTGCTGCACCATTCTCCACAGCTCCATCCCCTGCTGCACCATTCTCCACAGCTCCATCCCCTGCTGCACCATTCTCCACAGCTCCATCCCCTGCTGCACCATTCTCCACAGCTCCATCCTCTGCTGCACCATTCTCCACAGCTCCATCCCCTGCTGCACCATTCTCCACAGCTCCATCCTCTGCTGCACCATTCTCCACAGCTCCATCCCCTGCTGTACCATTCTCCACAGCTCCAGACTCTGCTCCTCTATTTCCCCTCTGCTCTGTTCTCTACCGCTGCAGTGTCAACACTTCCGTGGTCTTCACTGCTGCAGGTCAACTTTAAAGGGGCAGGCACTGTGGATGGCACTGTTAAGGGAGCGGAGTGCTGTGGAGGTCACAGTTCAGGGGGCGAACTTAATAACCCCGCCCCCAGGTCCCGCTAAGCCAAGCCCCGACCCAGTTAGGTCTCGCCCCTCCCACTCTGCAGCCAACGGGAATTGAAAAAATGAAGATAAAAACCAGCTTCTGTCAGCTGCAGGGGTGGGAGGTAGGGTGACTTTCTCCCTGCAGCTCACGCCCAGACAACACGGTGCTGCTGTCTAAGAGTGAGCTGTTCAAAAGGACATTCCTGTGTCCGTCCAGGCCCTGCCCTGGATGGAATACAGGGAGTCTGAAAGCCAGACTGTCTGGCCTAAAAACAGACCTCTGGCCACCCTAGGGGCAGGCTGCTGTGGACAGTTAAGGGGACGGTCCGCTATGGAGGTCAGTGTTAAGGGACAGATTGCTGTAGAGGCCACTGTTAAGGGGTCGGGGTGTTGTGGAAATCACTGTTAAGGAGAAGGGGTACTGTGGAGGTCACTAATAAAGGGGCGGCCGCTGTGGAGGTCACTGTGAATCGGGTGGGCTGTTGTGGAGGTCTCTGTTAAGGGGGCGGGATGCTGTGGAGGTTACTGTTAAAGGGGAGGGCGCTGTGGAGGTCTTGGTTAAGGGGACAGGGAACTGTGGAGGTCGGGGTGCTGTAGAGGTCACCATTAAGGGGTTGGGGTGTTGTGGAGTCCACATTTTAAGTAAACAGAGCTCTGTAGGTCACTGTTAAGGGGGCGGGTTTTTGTGGAAATCACTGTTAACGATACGGGGTACTATGGAGGTCACTGTTAAAGGGACGGGGTACTGTAGATGTCACTGTTATAGTGGATACTGTCGATTTTCTTTAACGACACACACAAACATTATATGAAATAGATGAAATATACCCGTGCGAAGCCGGGTTCTTCTGCTAGTATTAGATTTTCGGAGGTAACCTCTTTTACTCCATGTAAATGCACGTACACGGGATGTTGCTGGTGCGGTGCACAGAAGCTGTGTCTCTGGGATACCTTCTCTGACTGATGTGATTGACAGTGCTCTCCAGTCCTGAGTGTTTCACCCTTTGTCCTGTCTGTGTCAACATCACCATCTCCGGGATGACTGGGAAATTGTGACAGCTCGGGCCCCTAGGGTTGTCGAGGTATGCCCCATGTATCCCGAAAATGATGTCTAAAATACAGCTCCCCCCTAAAAACAAGGCCTCACACAAAAGTTACGGCTGACAGAATGTGAGGCGGAAAAACAAAAATATTCTTCACTGGCAGGGTCATTAAGGGGTTAATCAGCACTGGATTTCGGATTCATAAACAACATGAGATCACTTCGGGTATTCAGTTTCCTGTGCAGATGACTGATAATGAAAGTGAAAGTAGTCACGAGAGGCGAGCGTTTCCAGGAAACTCCCTGGAATTTCCTATAAATATCTCAGACATGAAGCAGACGCCACGAGCCTCTCAGGCTACAGCCGGCGATTGTCCACCGGCGACCGACCACCACCCCGGTCTCGTGGCATTGCAGCTCAACCCCATTCACTTAAAGGGGCTGCAATACCAGTCACAACCCATGAACAGGGGTGGTTCTGCTTTTAGAAGTAAGCAGCCTTTTTATTCTAATCCTGGACAACCCCTTTAAGGCTGAGGTCGTGTGCACCCCGGCCGTATGACCGGAGCCTTCAAAGTAGCTGCATCATGAGCGGTAAAGGAAACCACAGCGACCAATAGTCCTAATTTACAACATATTGGGCAGAAACGGGAAATGAAATCAGACGTAAAGAGGTGAAGATCCTGCTCCTGCAGTAAATGAGGACGTTATACGTTACACGTCTTCTATATCGTTCAGGCCGTTCATAGGGAATGTTCCGAAAACGACACCGAATTATATGTGACCATCCATTAAAAAAAATTCTTAAATATTCCGATTCTCACACTGGCCATTGAGAAAGAAGGGTTGGGAGAATAAACGTAACCCTCAACTCCTTACAAGTAAAAGATGTGTATGTGCCTTTAAGAGACGTTTATTATACTGGGGTATACAATGTTACATAAAGTGTGTGTTGTATCCATGGCGACCATCCCGCTATCCAGTATAAGGGATGGCAGAGCGCTCCAAGCCGCAGTAATGTCAGATCCGGGCAGGGTTGGACTCGGGACCCTGGGGCCCACCAGAGGAAATCATTCAATATCATCAATAAAGCAGCACGGTGGCTCAGTGGGTAGTGGTGTCTCAGTGGGTTGTGGTGACTCAGTGGGTAGTGGTGGCTCAGTGGGTAGTAGTGGCTCAGTGGGTAGTGGTGGCTCAGTGGGTAGTGGTGGCTCAGTGGGTTGTGGTGGCTCAGTGGGTAGTGGTGGCTCAGTGGGTAGTGGTGTCTCAGTGGGTAGTGGTGGCTCAGTGGGTTGTGGTAGCTCAGTGGGTAGTGGTGTCTCAGTGGGTTGTGGTGGCTCAGTGGGTTGTGGTGGCTCAGTGGGTAGTGGTGGCTCAGTGGGTAGTGGTGGCTCAGTGGGTAGTGGTGTCTCAGTGGGTTGTGGTGGCTCAGTGGGTTGTGGTGGCTCAGTGGGTTGTGGTGGCTCAGTGGGTAGTGGTGTCTCAGTGGGTTCTGGTGGCTCAGTAGGTAGTGGTGTCTCAGTGGGTTCTGGTGGCTCAGTGGGTAGTGGTGGCTCAGTGGGTAGTGGTGGCTCAGTGGGTAGTGGTGTCTCAGTGGATTGTGGTGGCTCAGTGGTTAGTGGTGGCTCAGTGGGTAGTGGTGGCTCAGTGGGTAGTGGTGTCTCAGTGGGTAGTGGTGGCTCAGTGGGTAGTGGTGGCTCAGTGGGTAGTGGTGGCTCAGTGGGTAGTGGTGGCTCAGTGGGTAGTGGTGGCTCAGTGGGTAGTGGTGGCTCAGTGGGTAGTGGTGGCTCAGTGGGTAGTGGTGTCTCAGTGGGTAGTGGTGGCTCAGTGGGTAGTGGTGGCTCAGTGGGTAGTGGTGGCTCATTAGGTAGTGGTGGCTCAGTGGGTAGTGGTGGCTCAGTGGGTAGTGGTGTCTCAGTGGATTGTGGTGGCTCATTAGGTAGTGGTGGCTCAGTGGGTAGTGGTGGCTCAGTGGGTAGTGGTGGCTCAGTGGTTAGCTCTTACTACCAACAGTAAGGAGAGAGGGGGCTGCAGATACAGGGAGACAGGGGGACAAACTTAAGAAGCGATACAGAGATGACAGTGATGATAATGCGCCGTGGAGATTTCACAATGATTTATAGTAACACAATGTTCTATATAAGTCTCTGTACCTAGAACAGGAGAAAAGACATGAAATAATGACCAGTGTCGTCACACTCCGGAACAGCAGATTCTGAAGAAGGGAATCCCGTAGGACGACAAGTTTGAAGGAAAATCTTCGGATTGGGGGAGCCGCCAACACTTCCACCGACGCACATTGTAATCCCGTGGTAAATGTTTGAAGAACGATGCGGCTGGAAGTTCCTTCTGGTTGGCGGCCTCCTTCAGGGGACATTCTCCTTACAGTAAGTTTCTTGCTCTACACATTGGATGATAACTTCTCCTGCAAGTTCAATATCAGTAATGGAGGGTGCTCCTTAGGCCCCTTGCAGACGAGCGTGACGGATTAGATCCGGATGCGTTCAGTTAAAAAAAATTCGCAAGCAAGTTCAGTCAGTTTTGTCTGCGATTGCGCTCAGTTGTTTTTTTTCACACTGCGCATTGAAGTGTTTTTCACGCGCTGGACAAAAAACGAAAGGTTTACAAACAACATCTCTTAGGCCTCTTTCACACGGGCGTCAAATAAGAGGCGGGTGCGTTACGGGAAAATGTGCGATTTTTCCGCGCGAGTGCAAAGCGTTTTAATGCGTGTTAATGCGTCGGCATGTTTGGTACCCAGACCTGAAGCCGGACTTCATCACTGAAGGGTTTGGGTTGAGTATTCTGTAGATTTTATTATTTTCCCTTATAACATGGTTCTAAGGGAAAATAATGGCATTCTCAATACAGAATGCTAAGTAAAATGTGGATGGAGGGGTTAAAAATAAAAAAATTAACTCACCTTATCCACTTGATCGCGTAGTTGCCGATCTCTTCTTTCTTCTTTAATCATGTGGGCTGCTGGCTAAAGGACCTGTGGTGACGTCACTGCGCTCATCACATGGTCCAATCACATGGTCCATCACTGAGCTCATCACATGGTCCAATCACATGGTCCATCACTGAGCTCATCACATGGTCCAATCACATGGTCCATCACTGAGCTCATCACATGGTCCATCACTGAGCTCATCACATGGTCCAATCACATGGTCCATCACCATGGTGATGGACCATGTGATTGGACCATGTGATGTGACGTCCCCACAGGTCCTTTAGCCGGCAGCTAATGCTTGAACAAGACAGAAGAGATCGGCAACTACGCGATCAAGTGGATAAGGTGAGTTAAGTTTTTTATTTTTAACCCCTCCATCCACATTTTACTTTGCATTCTGTATTGAGAATGCCATTATTTTCCCTTATAACCATGTTATAAGGGAAAATAATAAAATCAGGTCCCGTCTCTTAGCAACCGTGCAGGAAAATCGCACTGCATCCTCACTCTGCATTCCCGCAGCCCCATTCACTTCTATGGGGCCTGTGTTGCATGAAAAATGCAAATTATAGAGCATGCTGCGATTTTCACGCAACGCAGAAGTGATGCGTAAAAATCACCGCTCATGTGCACAGTCCCATAGAAATAAATGGGTCCGGATTCAGTGCGGGTGCAATGCGTCCACCTCACGCATTGCACCCGCGCGGAAATCACGCCCGTGTGAAAGGGGCCTTAGCAACCATCAGTAAAAAACGCATCGCACCCGCACCTGCTTGCGCACTTGCAAAGTAAGCGTAGTATCAGAATGTTTTCTATAATTATGGCATTGTTGTACTTTATTTGTGCCTGCAGAGCGCTGCTGCATTGTCCTTTTCTTCTTGGAGTTTACAGCAAGCCAAGGAAAGGCCAAAAACTAACTCCAAAACCTGCGCCCTCTGTCCCTAGGCTTGGACTTTGTGCAGACGTCCTGGCAGTAGAAATCGCCGAGGTCATAAAGGATAAAAAGCCCTAAAAGTGATGTTAAGATTGAGAGATTAGTCAACATATCCTGCTGTGGAGGAAATGTCTGAGCCGGGCACCGCGCCAAGGTCTCTCAGGTAGCTCGGGACATAACACTCACCTACCTGTGCCGTATGGACAATACCAGGGGCCAGTGGGCTAAATTACAGGAGTGTATAGGCCGGCTGACAGCAGACTCTTCAGTTACCTCCAGCATGTACCATGCCTGCAATGGGAGGAGGGAGAAGGCTGTGAGCCCCACCCAGGACTGGCTCATATGGATTATGTATACAGTAGAAATAGAGATGAACGCATCAGAAGCTTCTCCGCCCCTGGACAGTGGCATTACGTGTCCTCTGACCTCCATCCAGCTGACCACGGAACAAGGTCTGCTCCTGTTTCAGGCCTCACTGACCACATGCGACTGTCACCCACAAGTTTCTTGTTTCACGACTCTTGTTCATCAGCTGCTGATGCCAGTTATAAAATGGTGGAACCCGAGTCTGATAAAGAGGTCAGACCTACAAACTCTACGCTGTAAACTACAGCGATGCCCAAATTAAGGCTCAAGACACACCGCTTTGCGCGTTTCTCAAGATGGATGTCTCTTGTACGAGCTGTTGCTTATCTAATCGCTCGATCCTTTTCAAAGCAAGCGTCATCAGTCTGCCATGGCTGTAAGGCCCCTTTCACACGAGCGAGTTTTCCGTCAGGGTGCAATGCCTGATGCGAACGCACTGAATCCGGACCCATTCATTTCAATCTGTCTGTGTACATAAGCGTTGTTTTTCACGCATCACTTATGCGTTTCGTGAAAATCGCAGCATGTTCTATATTCTGCGCAAGAAAGTCATTTGGCACCAGAAGAAGTATAGAGTGGGCTCAGCATGCATGTTGGTACCTGCATCCCTGGATTTAATGGATGCCATTATGGCACCAAAAATGGTAAAAAGCAGAGTGGACCCGGCATGCATGTGGAACCTGCACTCCCTGGATTTTCTGGTGGCCATTATAGCACATTACAGGTAGTATTTAGTGTTAGGCTCCCGTCTGATAGAGATCGCCTTGATGTTTGGCAGACGGGCCCAAATAATTTTGTACAAAACGTATTTGCCAAGAATCTCTCATTTGCAAAGTAAGCCTAGTACCAGAATGTGTTCTATAATATGGCATTGTTGTACTTTATTTGTGTCTGCAGAGCGCTGCTGCATTGTCCTTTTTTTCTTTGTGTCTCTAGCCATCGCAGCGCGCACCTGCACTGTGGGATGCGCTGAATGACCCCCTTTTTTTGCAGTTGCTGTTAACTCCAGACACCCTCAGGTAGGCTACTGGCCTCAATGGATGCATCCGGGAAGACGTGGACTTCTTTCTGACAGTAGCTTTGGGAACATAGGAACGCCGTACTTGAAGTTGCTCCAACACTTTCAAAGACTTCTCCCATGCCTCCCACCTGTGATGTTTTCAGTCGGTAGCGGTGGTCCCAGTCTACGCTCCCTGCGTTTAAAGGTCTCTTGCCATATTTAGAGCTATGAATCCAAGAGGATCGTAGATACTATTACCCAGGGGTGTACATAGAAATCATAGGGCCCCAGAGCAAAACATTTTGGGCCCCTCCCTCCCCACACATAAAGTGTGATGCTTATTTGAGGACATCGTGTACCCCCCCACCATGAACTCTGCGTGCTTCTGATGCTTACTGTGCCCCAAGCAGCGTTCACGGGGAGGGGGCTGCCTAGGGCACACTGTCCTCTAAATAAGCAGCAGCACACAGAGTTCATGGGGGACCCGTTGCAGTTGTGTGGTCTGCCACTATTGGCGGTACGCCACTGCTACAGTATTCACAACGTACAAGATTGTCCACTTAGCGAAATGTTTGTCACAAGCCGCCACTTGGAATGGGATGTGTCTTGCTCGATGTCCCACAGTAAACCTAGGCTGCGTTGAATGGGAGGGGAATTAGAACCAAGACCCAGGTCCTTCAAGTTGGTAGCGGGGTCAACAGAGGGAAATGCATTCAATGACTCTGAGCTGTTGGAGATAACCATGTGAAGCCTGAGATTTGCTACAGACAGAGATCCCCGCTGTGGCAAGCGCTGCGCGGCCCTGTCAATCAGGACTTGGAGGGAAGAGACCAAGTTGGAGAACGGAGGCTCTAGGAGCAGGAGCAACGTACGCCGCCCCCCCCCCCCCTGCTCCTAGAGCCTCATTACCATATTATAAAAGTTAGATTTTGGGCGTAACAGGGGCACTGATAAAGGTAGGAATAAGCTACTTAGGTTTAGCTGACATTAGCATACAGCTGGGATAAGTTATACATCTTCTTGTATATAGTGATATGGAGCATGCTGGTATAACCTGGGTATCTCCTGTATATAATTATATATGTACAGCTGGTATAACCTGGGCATCTCCTGTATATAATTATATATGTACAGCTGGTATAACCTGGGTATCTCCTGTATATAATTATATATGTACAGCTGGGATAAGTTATACATCTTCTTGTATACAGTGATATGGACCATGCTGGTATAACCTGGGTATCTCCTGTATATAATTATATATGTACAGCTGGTATAACCTGGGTATCTCCTGTATATAATTATATATGTACAGCTGGTATAACCTGGGCATCTCCTGTATATAATTATATATGTACAGCTGGTATAACCTGGGCATCTCCTGTATATAATTATATATGTACAGCTGGTATAACCTGGGTATCTCCTGTATATAATTATATATGTACAGCTGGTATAACCTGGGTATCTCCTGTATATAATTATATATGTACAGCTTGTATAACCTGGGTATCTCCTGTATATAATTATATATGTACAGCTGGTATAACCTGGGTATCTCCTGTATATAATTATATATGTACAGCTGGTATAACCTGGGTATCTCCTGTATATAATTATATATGTACAGCTGGTATAACCTGGGTATCTCCTGTATATAATTATATATGTACAGCTGGTATAACCTGGGTATCTCCTGTATATAATTATATATGTACAGCTGGTATAACCTGGGTATCTCCTGTATATAATTATATATGTACAGCTGGTATAACCTGGGTATCTCCTGTATATAATTATATATGTACAGCTGGTATAACCTGGGCATCTCCTGTATATAATTATATATGTACAGCTGGTATAACCTGGGCATCTCCTGTATATAATTATATATGTACAGCTGGTATAACCTGGGTATCTCCTGTATATAATTATATATGTACAGCTGGTATAACCTGGGCATCTCCTGTATATAATTATATATGTACAGCTGGTATAACCTGGGCATCTCCTGTATATAATTATATATGTACAGCTGGTATAACCTGGGCATCTCCTGTATATAATTATATATGTACAGCTGGTATAACCTGGGCATCTCCTGTATATAATTATATATGTACAGCTGGTATAACCTGGGTATCTCCTGTATATAATTATATATGTACAGCTGGTATAACCTGGGTATCTCCTGTATATAATTATATATGTACAGCTGGTATAACCTGGGTATCTCCTGTATATAATTATATATGTACAGCTGGTATAACCTGGGTATCTCCTGTATATAATTATATATGTACAGCTGGTATAACCTGGGCATCTCCTGTATATAATTATATATGTACAGCTGGTATAACCTGGGCATCTCCTGTATATAATTATATATGTACAGCTGGTATAACCTGGGCATCTCCTGTATATAATTATATATGTACAGCTGGTATAACCTGGGCATCTCCTGTATATAATTATATATGTACAGCTGGTATAACCTGGGCATCTCCTGTATATAATTATATATGTACAGCTGATATAACCTGGGCATCTCCTGCATATAATTATATATGTACAGCTGGTATAACCTGGGTATCTCCTGTATATAATTATATATGTACAGCTGGTATAACCTGGGCATCTCCTGTATATAATTATATATGTATAGCTGGTATAACCTGGGCATCTCCTGTATATAATTATATATGTACAGCTGGTATAACCTGGGTATCTCCTGTATATAATTATATATGTACAGCTGGTATAACCTGGGTATCTCCTGTATATAATTATATATGTACAGCTGGTATAACCTGGGTATCTCCTGTATATAATGATATATGTACAGCTGGTATAACCTGGGTATCTCCTGTATATAATTATATATGTACAGCTGGTATAACCTGGGTATCTCCTGTATATATGTGATATGGAGCATGCTGGTATAACCTGGGTATCTCCTGTATATAATTATATATGTACAGCTGGTATAACCTGGGTATCTCCTGTATATATGTATATATGGAGCATGCTGGTATAACCTGGGTATCTCCTGTATATAATTATATATGTACAGCTGGTATAACCTGGGTATCTCCTGTATATAATTATGATATGGAGCATGCTGGTATAACCTGGGCATCTCCTGTATATAATTATATATGTACAGCTGGTATAACCTGGGCATCTCCTGTATATATGTGATATGGAGCATGCTGGTATAACCTGGGCATCTCCTGTATATAATTATATATGTACAGCTGGTATAACCTGGGCATCTCCTGTATATAATTATATATGTACAGCTGGTATAACCTGGGCATCTCCTGTATATAATTATATATGTACAGCTAGTATAACCTGGGCATCTCCTGTATATAATTATATATGTACAGCTGGTATAACCTGGGCATCTCCTGTATATAATTATATATGTACAGCTGGTATAACCTGGGCATCTCCTGTATATAATTATATATGTACAGCTGGTATAACCTGGGCATCTCCTGTATATAATTATATATGTACAGCTGGTATAACCTAGGTATCTCCTGTATATAATTATATATGTACAGCTGGTATAACCTGGGTATCTCCTGTATATAATTATATATGTACAGCTGGTATAACCTAGGTATCTCCTGTATATAATTATATATGTACAGCTGGTATAACCTGGGTATCTCCTGTATATAATTATATATGTACAGCTGGTATAACCTAGGCATCTCCTGTATATAATTATATATGTACAGCTGGTATAACCTGGGTATCTCCTGTATATAATTATATATGTACAGCTGGTATAACCTAGGTATCTCCTGTATATAATTATATATGTACAGCTGGTATAACCTGGGTATCTCCTGTATATAATTATATATGTACAGCTGGTATAACCTGGGTATCTCCTGTATATAATTATATATGTACAGCTGGTATAACCTGGGCATCTCCTGTATATAATTATATATGTACAGCTGGTATAACCTGGGCATCTCCTGTATATAATTATATATGTACAGCTGGTATAACCTGGGCATCTCCTGTATATAATTATATATGTACAGCTGGTATAACCTGGGTATCTCCTGTATATAATTATATATGTACAGCAAAGAAATTAATATATGCAAAAGGTAACCATAGTAACAGTAGGTCCCACCCCACAGTCCCTATAATAGGCCATTCCTCATGTGAACCTTCCTCTCTTTCTTTGCTGCTCACTAGATAAGTCCCGCGTCCCGCGCGCTTCTCCCGGCGGCTGGGCGATCTCGCGAGATTTCGGCGGCCATCTTGGTTCCCGATCTCGCGAGATCTCGTCTGGACCGCTCCCTGCGCTTCTGCTGCCGGCCCACTGCCTCTGCTCTCGCTCCTGCCGCGATTCGCCTGCTGTGGGGTGATTAACCCCTGTTTTTTTCCACAGGTATCGATAGTCCTATCCCAGGCTTTTGCCTGTAGTCTGCCCATAATTATAAGTATAAATATTTAGAGGATTTACACATCCTCCTTTATTTGATTGGGCCTCCCCCCCCTCTGCCATGCCTAACCCAGCCATTGATGCCAGCCAGCCCAGCCCTTCCCCCGCTGCCGGGGACCCCAGGCCTGCTGACCCTGATCTTCAGGCTCTGGCCATTCAGCGCTCTCTCTCCAGCGCTATTATTGAGGCCATGGGATCCATGTCCTCCATTATTTCTCAGACCATATCACAGGCCCTGTCTGCTCACCCCTTAGTTGGGGCCAGACCATCTCCCACTGGGTCTCAGCAGCTACCCGCTGCATCAGAATCTCCTGTTCCACAGGAGCAATTGATCGGTGTGATATCAGCCACCCAAGAAAGCGCGCGCGTTCACGCAAAGAGCCTTGCCACGCCAGGCAGAAAGAGCACGGTTATGGAAATGTGCTAGAGCACAAACCTCCAGTGATTCAGAGTCTGAGTTTGGATCCGACCCAGAGGACATGGCGGACGCTAGTGGCCACTCTGATATAGATCCCCCGGTCACAGTGCCAGACCATGTCTGTGTCACCCCGTCCGCCCCCTTAGCTAAGGAGTCCTCTTCTGCCTCCGCCATTGATGTAGCTTCCCCCTTGGTTGATCCCTCGGGCACTCCTATGTTTGACCCGGACGCCCTCCACCACCCTAGGTCCGCGGAGTGGCTGCCGGCGGCCCACGTCAGTGATTATCTGGAGCACTGGGTTCGCCGGCCCCTGACGAAGGAGGCTCGCAGTAAGTTAAGGGCGGAGTGTCCCAGACCCCTAATCCCCAATAAGGTCTGTGTGATGCCAGAGGTCGATCCTAAAATGACGCAATATTTGTCTAAAACGGGAAGGAATCCCCGCAAAGCGCTTGATTCGGCCTTACGGAGCTGTCAGGACAAGCTCCTTGATATATTTGGCCCATTGGCAAAAATTTTCGAGATGGCGGAATCCGCCAGAGTGGACGGCTCTCCTATTGACCCGGAGGAGCTTACCGGCTGGGTTCAGCGGGCGGTCTGTATTGTTGGCAGCACTAATACTTCCCTGGCGGTTGAGAGGCGTAAAGCCATTTTATTTAAATTGGATCCCAAACTTTCTAACCTTGCCCTTACCGAGGCAGGTAAAGACGCGCAGGGGCTATTGTTCAGCGAGTCCTTTATTAAGGAACTCGGCCGTTACGTAGGGGCTTTTACCGCCCTCGACAAAGCCCATTCCTCCATGCGCAGGGTCTTCCAGGGACGGTCTCTACCCGGGCCAGCAGTAGCAGGGGCCGCCTGTCCGGCCGATCCAGCGTCCGGGCCAGAGGCGCCAGTCGAGGCTCCTTCACGCAGAGGTCCTCCTTCCAGGAGCAGCGGACGTCTACCCCATTCTTCCCATCCAGAGGCGGACAGTGGCGCTCCCGGTCCTTCCGTGGTAACACCTCATCTCGTAAATCTGCCGGTAAGTCTGACCCCGCTCGGGGATTCTTCAGTAACTTGTGTAGGGGGCAGACTCCAACATTTTTTCCCCGCCTGGGAGCTGGTCACTGCGGACCCGTGGGTCCTGTCCACGGTGAGGGGTTTCACCATAGAACTCACGAACTCTCTGTCTCATCTGCCTCTCCCCCCAAATGGGCCACGAATGGGCTCGGATCTCAGGCTTGTGGACGAGGAGCTCGTCTCTCTCTTCCACAAGCGGGCGATCGAGAAGGCTCCCTCCCCCGCGGGGGGAGTCATAAGCAACATTTTCTTGGTACAAAAGAAAGGGGGTCAGATGCGCCCGGTGATCAATCTCTGGGCCCTGAACGGAGTGGTGCGCTACCGCCACTTCAAGATGGAGGGGATACATCTTCTGCGAGACCTGCTTTCTCCCGGGGACTGGATGGTGAAGTTGGATTTGAAGGACCCTTACCTGACGGTTCCCGTGGCCCCTCCATCCAGGGACCTCCTGCGCTTTCTTTGGAAAGGGGAGGTTTGGAGATTCACCTGCCTTCCGTTCGGCTTGTCGTCGGCCCCTTGGTGTTTCACCAAGTTGCTGCATCCGGTCATGGCCTGGCTGAGGGCTCGCGGAGTCCGCCTCATAGTCTATCTCGACGACATCCTGCTGATGCACCAGTCCAGGAGGATACTGATGGACCATCTTCGCTGGACGTCAGACCTCTTGGAGTCCCTCGGGTTTCTACTCAACAGGGAGAAATCCTGTCTGGTCCCCTCTCAGCGGATGGAGTTCCTGGGTTTCATGGTGGACTCGATCTCGGAGTCTCTAAGCCTGCCGGTGACGAAGTTGCGCTCTATCCGCAAGGAGTTGAGGCATGCCTTGTCCAGCCCCCGCCTGTCTCTGCAACATCTGGCCCGTATCATTGGCCTGCTGGCCTCGTCCATCCAGGCGGTGTTTCCGGCCCCCTTGCACTACCTCGCCCTCCAGAGGCTGAAGATAGCCCATCTTCGTTCCGGGGCTTCTTTTGCGGATATGGTGGAGTTGGACGTGGCCGCTCAGGAGGAGCTTTGTTGGTGGATCGCCAATCTCGAGGCCTGGAATGGCCGGGCGATTTTTGGTTTTCAACCCGAGCTAACTATAGACTCGGACGCAAGCCTCCAGGGATGGGGGGCTCACTGCGAGGGGATTTTCACTGGAGGGCCTTGGTCGGAGAACGAGGCAGGGCTCCATATCAACGCCTTGGAGCTGCTGGCAGGGTCCTTCGCCGTCAGGAGTTTTACGAATGGGATCGCCAACGCGTGTATCCGCCTGAGGATGGACAACGTGTCAGCGGTTTGCTATGTCAATCGGCTGGGGGGCACACAGTCAGCAACACTGGCGACTCTGGCGAAGGAGTTCTGGTCCTATTGCCTTTCCAGGGACATCATGGTCCAGGCGGAATATCTTCCTGGTCTTCACAACATTCAGGCGGATTGGAGCTTGCGCCACCTGTCGGATGGCAGCGATTGGCAACTGGACCCGACTCTCGGTCCTGTCGGATTTGTGGGGTCCTTTCTCCGTGGATCTGTTTGCCTCCCGGCTCAATGCTCAGCTTCCTTGCTTCTACAGTTGGCGCCCGGATCTGGAGGCGATGGCGGTCGATGCCTTTCTCCATGACTGGTCCTCCGGTCGTCTCTATGCCTTTCCTCCGTACATGATGATCCCTCGGATGCTCCTTCAGGTTCGCCGTCATCGGGCGGATCTGGTGGTGGTGGTCCCGTTCTGGGACTCTCAAGTATGGTTCCCATCTCTGATGGAGCTTCTAGTGGACATGCCCCTTCTTCTCCCGAGCCCGATTTCTTTCCCATCCGTTGTCCCCAGGGGTCTCCCCACCCCCTGCTACGGGACGGTTCCCTGCAGTTGATGGCCTGCCGGATCTCAGGACTCCCGGAGCAGTCAACGGAGTTTCGGAGGCTACTCGACGCCTCTTGGACAACGCCTGGGCCCCGGCACCAGAAAATCTTATCGGGCGGCCTGGCGAACTTGGGCTGGCTGGTGCCTGGAACGGGACGTGGATCCCGTTTCGGCGCCTGTAGTTCATCTGCTTCAATTCCTCACCTCGTTGTTCGAGGCGGGGAAGGCTTATAGAACCATAAATTTGTTCAGGTCTGCAATTTCCTCTACGCATCGTGGGTTCGATGGGGTTCCTGTGGGTCAACACCCTTCGGTCTCGCGTTTAATGCGTGGCTCCTGTTTGGCCCGTCCTCCACGTCCAAGGTTCTCCACTACTTGGGATGTTTCCGTGGTGTTATCCTTTTTATCTTCTTGGCCTTCTAATACGGACTTGTCCTTACGTCAGCTTTCGGCCAAGTTGGTCACCCTCTTTTGCCTTGTGTCTTGTAAGAGGGTTTCGGACGTCCGAGCGCTGGATTACGACGCGCGCTCCTTTACGCCTGAAGGTGTCACCTTCAATATCTTGCGTTGTATGAAGACTAACATCAAGTCCGTTTCCTATCCTAGCTTTCCTTCCTCCCCGGCCTTGTGCCCGATGGCTTGTTTGCGGGAATATGAATCCCGGACTCGTGTCCATCGTTCTCCTTCGGTGCTGCAGTTGTTCCTTTCTATCCGTCATCCCTTTGGGCCAGTTTCCAGTCCCACTTTGGCTCGTTGGCTCAAATGGGTCATGTCTTTGGCTGGGGTAGATACGTCCATTTTCACGGCTCATTCGGCGCGTAGTGCGCCTGCCACTTCCTTGGCGGTCTCGGGGGCTCGTCTGGAGGACATCCTGCGGTTGGCTGATTGGTCGAGTGCCACGACCTTTCGAGAACATTATTTCCGGCCTCCTCCACATTTGTTTTCTTCTTTGGTAAGTCAGCTTTGAACTTGCAATAGGAGCCTCCGTGTCTTGCTGTAAAACTTGATGATTTTCCTAGTCTACGACGTAAAGTCATAGTTTTATTAAAGACACGGAGGCGAGTATTGCCCGCCCTTCCTCCCGGGGTTTTATCTTATACCTTTTGGGGTGTTCAGTTTCTGTTTCTTTGGTAGTACGTATTATGTTATGTATTTATATGTATATTATATATGTACTTTATTCTCATTTTATTCAGTGCTTCTTATGCTCTGTTTGTAGCTGCTGTGCGGGCTTTGGATTTCTTTACCTGCTGGTGTTGTGCTCCGCTTACCCTGGCCGTATGGTCTGTTTTTCTCTTTTCAGGTTGACCGTTTTTTCGTGCCTGGTTATGGCATCTTCTTCAGTTTGGGTTTGTCTGTTTGGCCCCGTTGGCTGTGTTGAAGCGGTTCCGGTGGTTGCGGCCTTTTGCTGTTGGAGCTTGAAGTTCGGATCCCTGTGACGTTTTTCAGAGGCTGGTTCGCGAAGAAAGAGGAAGGTCCACATGAGGAATGGCCTATTATAGGGACTGTGGGGTGGGACCTACTGTTACTATGGTTACCTTTTGCATATATTAATTTCTTTGCTGCTATTGGTGGTCAGTAAAGGAAGAGAATGCAATAGGAGCCTCCGTGTCTTTAATAAAACTATGACTTTATGTCGTAGACTAGGAAAATCATTAAGTTATACATCTTCTTGTATATAGTGATATGGACCATGCTGGTATAACCTGGGCATCTCCTGTATATAATTATATATGTACAGCTGGTATAACCTGGGCATCTCCTGTATATAATTATATATGTACAGCTGGTATAACCTGGGTATCTCCTGTATATAATTATATATGTACAGCTGGTAATCTCCCGTCCTCCCCTGGCTCCGCACCATAGGGGACGGAGGATGACTGCACCTCACACAAACGCCTATTAGTCCATGGGGGTTCTCCTAGCCGGATCAGGTCCGGAGTAGCCTCACTTAATTATCACGCACTCCGGCTGGGGTGGGACCCCCTGCATTAGAAACAGGGTTTTCAGAACGCCTCTATCAGCACCACCAGATCATTCAGCCGGCCTACTGTCACGCCTTTTCCTTAGTATATAAACATTTATACGTTATTATTGTTATAACGTGTATTCGTGGCCTATAAGAAGCCGTGTTGTACTTATATTCACCCTTCTGTATGAACCTTCATTGTGTAAAAGAAAAAAACATGGGTTCAAGGAAAGGTCCTTCCTGGCAGATGTCGGCCTATCTAAGGGAGTGATTTTACCTCCTCACTAGGCTATGAGCCGAGATAAGGTTCTTCCTGGCAGATGTCGGCCTATCTAAGGGAGTGCTTCTACCTCCTCACTAGGCTATGAGCCGACATGAGGTTCTTCCTGGCAGATGTCGGCCTATCTAAGGGAGTGATTTTACCTCCTCACTAGGCTATGAGCCGACATGAGGTTCTTCCTGGCAGATGTCGGCCTATCTAAGGGAGTGATTTTACCTCCTCACTAGGCTATGAGCCGACATGAGGTTCTTCCTGGCAGATGTCGGCCTATCTAAGGGAGTGATTTTACCTCCTCACTAGGCTATGAGCTGACATGAGGTTCTTCCTGGCAGATGTCGGCCTATCTAAGGGAGTGATTGTACCTCATCACTAGGCTATGAGCCGACATGAGGTTCTTCCTGGCAGATGTGGGCCTATCTAAGGGAGTGATTTTACCTCCTCACTAGGCTATGAGCGGAGATAAGGTTCTTCCTGGCAGATGTCGGCCTATCTAAGGGAGTGCTTCTACCTCCTCACTAGGCTATGAGCCGACATGAGGTTCTTCCTGGCAGATGTCGGCCTATCTAAGGGAGTGCTTCTACCTCCTCACTAGGCTATGAGCTGACATGAGGTTCTTCCTGGCAGATGTCGGCCTATCTAAGGGAGTGCTTCTACCTCCTCACTAGGCTATGAGCCGAGATAAGGTTCTTCCTGGCGCTCGTCTGGCATCTCTTTATAATGAGATGTAGTAATGAGACAATCATATAATGTCTGTCTGTTCATATAGTGCAGGCATGTCCAAACTCCGGCCCTCCAGATGTTGCAAAACTACAACTCCCATCATTCCTGGACAACCTACAGCTATCAACCTACAGAAGAGCATGATGGGAGTTGTAGTTCTGCAACACCTGGAGGGCCAGAGTTTGGACATGCCTGATATAGTGGATCGGATTTAGTCTGGACACAAGTTATTCGATATATCACATATGTGTTGTTTTCTATTTCATATATTGGTTTTATTCTGTTACATGTTATAATCGTATACTAACGTATATCTATCCTGTGTGTATCACCAGAGGCGGGTGATCCGGAGGTATGTGGGAAAGCATGCTGAGCTGGACTTCTCTTAATAAGAAGTTGCTGATGGAAAAGTTGTGTTATTTTCGTAAGATAAGGCGCCTGCGAAATCCTAAACCCACACATTTGTTGCCTTACTAGTTTCTGGGAATCTAGGTTTTAATTGCTTCCAGTGTCGGGGGTCTGCCTCCCTTCTGATGTGCGTCCCGGGGGTGGATGTTACCACTGAACATAAAGTCACATTATAGAAATGTAACTCCTAAAAGCTTCACATTTATAGATTACACAACATTGCCGCCTAGGTATCGGCAGGTAACATAACACGTTCACCATAAAATATTTTGGGTAATGTATGATCTCGCAACTTGCACGTGTGGCCTACAATATGTGGGCAAAACCACGCGCGAGTTTCGTCGCAGGATAGGGGAACATGTGGCCGACATCCGCAAAAAGGAGGACACAAATATTGCTAGACATATAAATCGGTGTCATGCAGGAGATATGAGGTCGATTTTCTTTCAGGAAAGAATAGCAATGGAGCGGGGGCGCAGACATAGCGGAATTGCGCCTTTGACTTGGGGGGAAGACTGGAGGCAGTTAAGGATTAATGGGAGTTTTAGGTGTTGGACTTGGGGTGGAGTTAGGAACAGTTTGGCGGGCAGTATGAGAGGGAATGGGGGAGGAGCTTGGGTCAGTGCAGGAGAACAGCGTGGAAGTTCCCGCCCACCCGCCCTTGTTTCGTCGGTGGTGACGGTGGGTTACCTCGGGGTGTGTGGAGTGTGTGCGGTTTTAGAGGTGAGGATCCTGGGGGGCAATTCAGGGCTAATAGAGGTTTTATCTGGCGGAAGGCGCGTCTATTTGAAATAGGACGCTGGTGTTGGGACTCCCTGGGGGCCAAGTAGGCCTATTGGGAAATTAGAGAAAATGGATATGGTGCCTTTGGGTCGGTGACTGCGGCCAAGGGCAAAATAAATGGGGATACGCAGATGGTGGACGGAGAACAGAGCCGTGATGGGTTGCCTCCCGGGATCTCTCTGGGGATAACATCAGTTGTGTCTTAAAATGTTGGAAGGTTTTATTGGGTGAATAGTGTTATGGTTGTACTTATATAATTGTTGAGTTTTCAATAAAGGTGGCCTATACGGCCATATTTTACCAACATGGTGGTCATCTTGTTTTATTGGGCATTAGGTTTGGGAATGGGTTATAGAGGCCGGAAGAATATTCTTCCATCCCTTTAAGTCATTGAAATCATAAGACCATCACCTAGGGGCGGAGATTTCGACCAACGGGTACTGCGTAAAGAAGCAGAGTGGACCTTTAGGCTGGGGACAGTCCAGCCAGGGGGTCTAAATGATCGGATTTCCTATGCCTGCTTCATAGACTGAGGGGGGTTTCTCTGCTTTCCCCCTTCAAACTCTTCTCCTAAATTCTTCTCGTAACTAAATTTATTGTGGTTTGTTGATTATCCTCCATGGCATCAAATTGACATCATGTGATATGCTTTGTTTTATATAATAGACATATATCTCTAACGTTCTCCATTGGTAGTATTGGTAGTAATGACGTAATCCATTGGTAGTATTGTAGTTTCTGACACTTTACTAATCAAAATACACTTTACCCAAATTGTGGTGTATTGTGAGCAGTAAATGCTTTATTAAACAATCCCTGGGGTATTGAATATGGTGGGCATGTATGGTATGGTTTGACGCTAAGGTGAACCATAATGCCCAGCAATCCCTTATGGGATGACAAGTAAGTCCAGCACATATGCTCACTCTATGCCATGCTTGGTTATGGGGATGTCCCTCCCGATATTGTATCCTCTGAGGAGAAGCTTGTCATATTAGATCCCACGTATCGTTACAGGAAGGAGGGGCAGGATTAAATATGCGGCACAGAGCGTCCGGCGTTGTCGTAGTATCGACGTGAATGCGGGCGCTCAGTTGACTCTCCCTACCCCTTGATCCGCCCCTTAGGGGTGTGGCCTCAGCTATTTGAAGCGGCAGCCGGCGCGGCCGCTTCACGGCCATCACAGCGCCGGAGGACGCCGCCACAGCATGTTAGCGTTGCAGCGTTTAGGCAGGTATCTTTAATGTTTGTGGCTCCTGATGATTCTACAAAGAGGAAACGCGTAGAGCAATTATGAGACAGGAGACCCGCCTATATGAGTGATTGAGGTGTCTGGGTGCGATATGTAGCATCCCCAAGTCAGGGCAATGTATGGAACTAACCTGGGGAATGCCAGTGATGGAGAGGCCGGCACGCTGTTCCTCTGGGGCACTCTCTGGGTTCTTGCGGGACACAGCCAGGTGGAATGTGAGGTGCCCTTGGTGTTGTAGTTTAACGTGCCTATGGCTGAGTCCCTGGTGTTTCGTGACGCCAGTGCCAGTAAACGGTGGCACACCGTATTTATAGTAGGAATAACAGAGGTGCAGACTTGTAACTTGAAAACAGAATTCAAACTTTACTGAAAACAGTGATGATACAGTAAGTAGTCTTTCCAACAGTTCCTTTTTGCAGACAATCACAATTGCAGTGGTCTTACATCCAGCAAGGTAAAACAGAGGGTGATAATACAGGACTTGGAATTGCAGGTGAACCTTACTTTCTTCCTGACTCGTCCTGACTGGAATTGATGCTTCAAGGCCCCAATGCCCTACTTCTGGCTTATATCCTCGAATCTCCAGTTTATAATGTACCTCCTCTTGACATTTAGTACCTCTTGCTCTAGGGATTGCCTCCAGGTTGACTTCTGCTGAACTCGCCTAGGCCTGAGACATGTGGCCTTCACAGACTCCAGGGTCTGCACTGCTTCTCCTAGGGCACCATCTTCCTAGGGTGGATTCCTCACAGGCCATAAGGCCTGGGTTTGGCCTTCACAGGCACATGGCCTGCACTTGTCTAAGGCATACTCTAGACTGCCTTCCCTTCCCCTGACTGGGCCTTATATAGACTAGGGCAACCTAGCTCCCTCTAGTGACTAGAGCTGGAATTACATCCCTAGCCGGCCTGCACATAGCACATTTCACAGTAACAGGGGAATCAAATACCATAAATTACATTGATTTACATTGCATGGTACAAATAGGACCTTTACCAGCCTCCTCCTAAAATGAGAGGAGCGACAGCAGCCAAGTGACCCTTCCGTAGTGACGGGCAGTACAACTCCCGTACACTACATACCCCGCTGCTTTAAGCTGAGTACGCCCTCGTACTCTACCAGGGTACCGCCCTACTGGAATTTCCACCTGAAAGAGACAAAAGAAAAACATGCAAGAATACATACATATCAGTACTCAATCCTATCTGCATCGACAATTGTCATCAGGTCCAGCTGACTGACGGAGAAGTGCGGTGACAAGGGGCGTCGCTCTCTTTCTTCAGGATAAAGAGTGGAACTGGGGCGCTGACCTGGCACAGCGGATGTTAGGGAATACCAGGATAGTCCATGACAATTTATGAGTCCATAATAAAATATTATAAATTTTGGCTCACTCTCAGGGAGTCCATGGAAATAAAGATCACAGAGGCTCGCACATGGGGAGTCCATCTCTGGGCACATTGACTTGAATATAAAACCTGCAATAAATACGGTCAGCAATACACATTCTATTGACATCACAGGACTCTGACAATACCAGGGCCATGTTATCCTGGCAAGTCCTGCGTACCCTAAAAGTGCTGACATAAAATTCCCTTTCAACCTGAAATGGGGGTTAAAAGGGGAAAAAGGTGCAAATGAAAGCACAACTTGGATTTGTTGAGATTTTTTTTCAAAGCAGGCAGGGTGTCCCGGAAACCAAACAGGGCAGACTGGGAGCAGTGGTTCCACAGTGGCAACTTATCTTCACAAAAATGCCACCGGCCGTGGGGAACTGGCAGCAAGCTCCACCAGCCTGACAAACTTAAAGGGGCAGTTCCTGCAACACCTCCAGATACTCCTGTGAGATTCAGCAGCATGGCCTAGCAGGCCTGCTCACAGGTAGGTGTCGTACTCCTCTGGCTCATCCTCAGAGGAATGATCACTGGGCTCCCAGCAGCAATTGATCTGGCCTAGCAGGCCATATTTGGAAGCCGTCTCCCCTTACTATCTTGATTGGAGGGGGTCTATCCAGCATAGCTTCCACTTCTGCCTCGGTTCTGGGGAACGGGACCCACTGGACACACCCAGCGTAACCGAGGTCCTCCACCCAGTATACCCGTCTCTGCAACAATTCAAGAGCTGACGGTCCGCTTGCAGGCGGCTCCAGTGGAGGTATATCCATCTTTTCACTATCGACTGCTGCCAGTCGTCGGGCCTCAGCACAGGCCTCGGACCGCAGGCAACTGTCTTGCATCTCCCGCTTCACCTCCCGCTGTACGGCCTCAGGAGGTGGAGTACGGATCAGCGGGGCTCTGCAGCACAATGGGCTCCCAGAATACATCGGGCCCAAAAAGATCTGTCTATGCAAGTAAGTGGAGCGGGGCGGTTTGGATTTCGGGGCCTCTACTTGCGCTGACAATACACCCTCACCCTCGTCTTCCCAGGTCTCAGGCCTTACCCTGGGGCGGATAACCGCAGTGGCATAGGGTCCCCTTAAGCCTTCCGCGGGAGTATACTCCACAATTTCTCCTATCACGAGGTTATGCAGGCGATCGGGGAGATAGTGGCGCTTCACCGAGCGCCTATTGACATAAAGGTCTCGGCCTGTCCCCAGCTCCTTAATAAAGCCGAAACCCCGGTCCTTGTCAAAGGCCACCACTATACCGCGGCGTCTCTCCAGCTGAGGCTTACCCTGGTATGGGTCTTCTTGAATGGATTTCGCCATCTCCTCAAAGCGTTTCTTTCGCGTAGTGGTCTTTTTGACCACCGCGGCCCGTAGTTCAGCCATCAGCGTCGGCCATTGCGGGTGTCGGCAGCGGATCCCACGGCGATCAGCAGCTTGCTCTCGCTGGTGGATGGTCCAGGCTGGAGGGTCCCAGGTCTCCGGTGCAGGGGAGTCTGGTGGTGTGGCGCCCCACTCTCCTATGGGCTCTGGCTCGGGCATGTTAGCGTCCGGCGCCGCCATCTTCTCACCAGTTTCTTCTTTCAGCTCAAACACAGGCTCCTCCCCCGGGCTGGGCAGATCTTTCCTGGTCACAGGCCCGCCCCCTAGGTATAACGCAATAGGGAAGGCGGCCACATTATAATCCATCAAGGTGGGCGGTATCTCAGGGCGATTTTCTCCTCCCTCCTGGAGGGTTTTGGCGCCAAATTTTCGCGCCACTGAGGATAGTGATGGCGCATGAAGAAGTCCAAGGGCGCCGGCGGCCATCTTGGGCGCCATGATGCGGCTATTCACTGACAGCAAGCCGCGGTAGTAAAACAGCATAAAAGTCCACAAAAACGCACCCTGATGCGGCGATTTTCTTCCTCTTGATAGCGCAACTCTTGCACAGCGCTTTTTAGAGGTTTTAAGCACACTTTTCTGTACGTTTTAAGTCCGCAAAGTTCACTTTCAAATAAACAGGAGTTTTGTCACTTGGCAAACTGGTTAAGGCACAAAGTTCACGTTTTTGCTCACAGTCCGTAAAACGTGCGAATCCTGTTCGTGACGCCAAAATGTAGCATCCCCAAGTCAGGGCAATGTATGGAACTAACCTGGGGAATGCCAGTGATGGAGAGGTCGGCACGCTGTTCCTCTGGGGCACTCTCTGGGTTCTTGAGGGACACAGCCAGGTGGAATGTGAGGTGCCCTTGGTGTTGTAGTTTAACGTGCCTATGGCTGAGTCCCTGGTGTTTCGTGACGCCAGTGCCAGTAAACGGTGGCACACCGTATTTATAGTAGGAATAACAGAGGTGCAGACTTGTAACTTGAAAACAGAATTCAAACTTTACTGAAAACAGTGATGATACAATAAGCAGTCTTTCCAACAGTTCCTTTTTGCAGACAATCACAATTGCAGTGGTCTTACATCCAGCAAGGTAAAACAGAGGGTGATAATACAGGACTTAGAGTTGCAGGTGAACCTTACTTTCTTCCTGACTCGTCCTGACTGGAATTGATGCTTCAAGGCCCCAATGCCCTACTTCTGGCTTATATCCTCGAATCTCCAGTTTATAATGTACCTCCTCTTGACATTTAGTACCTCTTGCTCTAGGGATTGCCTCCAGGTTGACTTCTGCTGAACTCGCCTAGGCCTGAGACATGTGGCCTTCACAGACTCCAGGGTCTGCACTGCTTCTCCTAGGGCACCATCTTCCTAGGGTGGATTCCTCACAGGCCATAAGGCCTGGGTTTGGCCTTCACAGGCACATGGCCTGCACTTGTCTAAGGCATACTCTAGACTGCCTTCCCTTCCCCTGACTGGGCCTTATATAGACTAGGGCAACCTAGCTCCCTCTAGTGACTAGAGCTGGAATTACATCCCTAGCCGGCCTGCACATAGCACATTTCACAGTAACAGGGGAATCAAATACCATAAATTACATTGATTTACATTGCATGGTACAAATAGGACCTTTACCAGCCTCCTCCTAAAATGAGAGGAGCGACAGCAGCCAAGTGACCCTTCCGTAGTGACGGGCAGTACAACTCCCGTACACTACAGATAGAGAAGCATTTTTGTAAGCATACCTAGGTATAACCAATAGCCAGCCGGCAGCACCATGTATGCTACAACATAAAAGTGCTTCCTGAGCAACAGCAAGGGGTCATTTAAACATATGACTGTCGCATGTATCTCCAACCCCCACGCGCACATAGCACAGTGTGTACTTGTTAGTCACCTTATTTATACACATTTGGACTTACATCTATGGTCTGCACTTAGATGGACTAATTGATGTGACTCTGTATGTGTTGTTTGTGGTCTCCTCATACAAATTATAGGACGGTAGGAGTGTGAATGACAACATTGCGCTTACCGTCTGACGAGGAGATACACACATGTACAAATGGCAACACAGCACCCTGGTTTTAATCTAAATTAATAAAAGTTAGATTTTAGCGTCTTTGTTATATTCAGTGATAGGGTTAATGTATGATCTCACAGCACCATTGCCCTATGTGCACACCCCCTGGTTTGGTTGGAAGACCGTTATCTAAAGGGGTGTGTGCTTCTGATAAGTCTGTGAATATTAATCATAGACGGGATGAGAGAAGAGTCCAAGAGAAAGAAAAAAACTACAAACAAAGGATTAAACAGACACGTGGATTTGATCCTGGACCACGGGGAACCCTCTGGAGAGCTGACCGTCCCTCCGGAGCCCTACTCACCTTCTGACCCTTGGTAACGTATATCTTGCTTCTTGCTTGCGGTATTGATAAGTTACTCAGCCCGGTATATTGTCAAAGGTCCCCAATTGTGGATCTGTAATTGATAAGGCTCCTGATCAAGTCTGATCTTTCCCTTAGCAAAGATGCATATTGCTAACTGAGGATCAGACATTGGTACCTAGTCCTTGGGAACTTTGTTATTCCCTAGCCTGATACCGAGCTGGTAAATTTATAGTGCCGCCATATACCTCAATTGGTTAAAAGGTGATAGAAAGGGGCACTCTTCTTTAATTTGGATTGTTGCATATCATTGCGTTGATTGGCGATATTCAGTATTGATGGAAGGTAGCGGTATTATATTGCATGGTCTATCACTGTACAGCGGTATTATATTGCATGGTCTATCACTGTACAGCGGTATTATATTGCATTGTCTATCACTGTACAGCGGTATTATATTGCATGGTCTATCACTGTACAGCGGTATTATATTGCATTGTCTATCACTGTACAGCGGTATTATATTGCATCGTCTATCACTGGACAGCGGTATTATATTGCATGGTCTATCACTGTACAGCGGTATTATATTGCATGGTCTATCACTGTACAGCGGTATTATATTGCATTGTCTATCACTGTACAGCGGTATTATATTGCATGGTCTATCACTGTACAGCGGTATTATATTGCATTGTCTATCACTGTACAGCGGTATTATATTGCATGGTCTATCACTGTACAGCGGTATTATATTGCATTGTCTATCACTGTACAGCGGTATTATATTGCATGGTCTATCACTGTACAGCGGTATTATATTGCATGGTCTATCACTGTACAGCGGTATTATATTGCATTGTCTATCACTGTACAGCGGTATTATATTGCATGGTCTATCACTGTACAGCGGTATTATATTGCATGGTCTATCACTGTACAGCGGTATTATATTGCATGGTCTATCACTGTACAGCGGTATTATATTGCATGGTCTATCACTGTACAGCGGTATTATATTGCATGGTCTATCACTGTACAGCGGTATTATATTGCATTGTCTATCACTGTACAGCGGTATTATATTGCATTGTCTATCACTGTACAGCGGTATTATATTGCATGGTCTATCACTGTACAGCGGTATTATATTGCATGGTCTATCACTGTACAGCGGTATTATATTGCATTGTCTATCACTGTACAGCGGTATTATATTGCATGGTCTATCACTGTACAGCGGTATTATATTGCATTGTCTATCACTGTACAGCGGTATTATATTGCATTGTCTATCACTGTACAGCGGTATTATATTGCATTGTCTATCACTGTACAGCGGTATTATATTGCATTGTCTATCACTGTACAGCGGTATTATATTGCATTGTCTATCACTGTACAGCGGTATTATATTGCATTGTCTATCACTGTACAGCGGTATTATATTGCATGGTCTATCACTGTACAGCGGTATTATATTGCATGGTCTATCACTGTACAGCGGTATTATATTGCATGGTCTATCACTGTACAGCGGTATTATATTGCATTGTCTATCACTGTACAGCGGTATTATATTGCATTGTCTATCACTGTACAGCGGTATTATATTGCATGGTCTATCACTGTACAGCGGTATTATATTGCATTGTCTATCACTGTACAGCGGTATTATATTGCATTGTCTATCACTGTACAGCGGTATTATATTGCATTGTCTATCACTGTACAGCGGTATTATATTGCATTGTCTATCACTGTACAGCGGTATTATATTGCATGGTCTATCACTGTACAGCGGTATTATATTGCATGGTCTATCACTGTACAGCGGTATTATATTGCATTGTCTATCACTGTACAGCGGTATTATATTGCATTGTCTATCACTGTACAGCGGTATTATATTGCATGGTCTATCACTGTACAGCGGTATTATATTGCATGGTCTATCACTGTACAGCGGTATTATATTGCATTGTCTATCACTGTACAGCGGTATTATATTGCATTGTCTATCACTGTACAGCGGTATTATATTGCATGGTCTATCACTGTACAGCGGTATTATATTGCATGGTCTATCACTGTACAGCGGTATTATATTGCATTGTCTATCACTGTACAGCGGTATTATATTGCATGGTCTATCACTGTACAGCGGTATTATATTGCATGGTCTATCACTGTACAGCGGTATTATATTGCATGGTCTATCACTGTACAGCGGTATTATATTGCATGGTCTATCACTGTACAGCGGTATTATATTGCATGGTCTATCACTGTACAGCGGTATTATATTGCATTGTCTATCACTGTACAGCGGTATTATATTGCATTGTCTATCACTGTACAGCGGTATTATATTGCATGGTCTATCACTGTACAGCGGTATTATATTGCATTGTCTATCACTGTACAGCGGTATTATATTGCATTGTCTATCACTGTACAGCGGTATTATATTGCATGGTCTATCACTGTACAGCGGTATTATATTGCATTGTCTATCACTGTACAGCGGTATTATATTGCATTGTCTATCACTGTACAGCGGTATTATATTGCATTGTCTATCACTGTACAGCGGTATTATATTGCATTGTCTATCACTGTACAGCGGTATTATATTGCATTGTCTATCACTGTACAGCGGTATTATATTGCATTGTCTATCACTGTACAGCGGTATTATATTGCATGGTCTATCACTGTACAGCGGTATTATATTGCATGGTCTATCACTGTACAGCGGTATTATATTGCATGGTCTATCACTGTACAGCGGTATTATATTGCATTGTCTATCACTGTACAGCGGTATTATATTGCATTGTCTATCACTGTACAGCGGTATTATATTGCATGGTCTATCACTGTACAGCGGTATTATATTGCATTGTCTATCACTGTACAGCGGTATTATATTGCATTGTCTATCACTGTACAGCGGTATTATATTGCATTGTCTATCACTGTACAGCGGTATTATATTGCATTGTCTATCACTGTACAGCGGTATTATATTGCATTGTCTATCACTGTACAGCGGTATTATATTGCATTGTCTATCACTGTACAGCGGTATTATATTGCATTGTCTATCACTGTACAGCGGTATTATATTGCATTGTCTATCACTGTACAGCGGTATTATATTGCATTGTCTATCACTGTACAGCGGTATTATATTGCATTGTCTATCACTGTACAGCGGTATTATATTGCATTGTCTATCACTGTACAGCGGTATTATATTGCATTGTCTATCACTGTACAGCGGTATTATATTGCATTGTCTATCACTGTACAGCGGTATTATATTGCATTGTCTATCACTGTACAGCGGTATTATATTGCATTGTCTATCACTGTACAGCGGTATTATATTGCATGGTCTATCACTGTACAGCGGTATTATATTGCATTGTCTATCACTGTACAGCGGTATTATATTGCATTGTCTATCACTGTACAGCGGTATTATATTGCATGGTCTATCACTGTACAGCGGTATTATATTGCATGGTCTATCACTGTACAGCGGTATTATATTGCATGGTCTATCACTGTACAGCGGTATTATATTGCATTGTCTATCACTGTACAGCGGTATTATATTGCATGGTCTATCACTGTACAGCGGTATTATATTGCATTGTCTATCACTGTACAGCGGTATTATATTGCATGGTCTATCACTGTACAGCGGTATTATATTGCATTGTCTATCACTGTACAGCGGTATTATATTGCATTGTCTATCACTGTACAGCGGTATTATATTGCATGGTCTATCACTGTACAGCGGTATTATATTGCATTGTCTATCACTGTACAGCGGTATTATATTGCATTGTCTATCATGTACAGCGGTATTATATTGCATTGTCTATCACTGTACAGCGGTATTATATTGCATTGTCTATCACTGTACAGCGGTATTATATTGCATTGTCTATCATGTACAGCGGTATTATATTGCATGGTCTATCACTGTACATCGGTATTATATTGCATTGTCTATCATGTACAGCGGTATTATATTGCATGGTCTATCACTGTACAGCGGTATTATATTGCATGGTCTATCACTGTACACCGGTATTATATTGCATTGTCTATCATGTACAGCGGTATTATATTGCATGGTCTATCACTGTACAGCGGTATTATATTGCATGGTCTATCACTGTACAGCGGTATTATATTGCATTGTCTATCACTGTACAGCGGTATTATATTGCATTGTCTATCACTGTACAGCGGTATTATATTGCATGGTCTATCACTGTACAGCGGTATTATATTGCATGGTCTATCACTGGACAGCGGTATTATATTGCATGGTCTATCACTGTACAGCGGTATTACATTGCATTGTCTATCACTGTACAGCGGTGTAGCGGACTGGACCCTGTACCAGAGTCTGCCCCAGTTTCCTGGAAGGGACTGCTTGCTCGCCTCCTGCCCTGCGACTATGGCCCCATGTATGCTTGTCCTGTTTGAGCGGTGATGCCCCAGATAGCTCTGCTATGGAGCCCATTCGTATAATGAAAGACTATGGGAAAGACTTTAGCTCCATGGCAATTGAACTGGACATGTGTGGTCTGAGCGCCATCCAATAATGTGCGCTCAGACCTAAGCTATCTGGGGATATGTTGCATGTATATGTTTTATATAGTGATTGTAGCATTGTGTAATTTTGTGTCCCTTTTGCAGCCATGTGCTCAATGGAGTCTGCCTCTATCCCTGGATATATTGAGCGCTCAGATCCAAGCCTTCTGGGGATATGTTACATGTCTGTGTACTGTAAAGGGTGGGACATTGTGTATTGAATAGTGATGTCTGTCCTATTGTCCCCACATGTGTATTGGCGATTTCCCTTTGTCCTGAGAGATAATTGAATGACTCCTCAATTGTCTCCAGGACAGAAGACATTGTGTATTCTCCTGCCTGTGGTGATTGCATTACCCATGTAGGGTGATTGTATCACAGGCAGAGGGAGGGATATGCTGGGGGTGTCTGTATTGTCCCAATGTGTGTGATTGGCTGCTGTATCCCGTGTCGCAGTCTTCCTTCTGGTCCTCTAGGGAGTGTCCACCAGGTGGGAGACCTGGATAAATACCGGGCAGGTAGCCCTTAATAAAAGTATAGAGTTCCTGCTTGACCCTCAAAGCGAAGTGTCGTCTCGTTATTGGGGGATTTGACTGTATGCTGATTGCCAGGAGTGTAAGCTGTTCATATTGCTTTTCCTGTTCGGCTGCTTCCAGGGTTCGTGTGTCTCTTGTTCGGAAGTTGGTGAATTCGTGTGGTTTGCAGTTCGGGAAGTTGGTGATTGCAGTAGCTGCTGGTCTATCCGGAAAAGGGAATATCGCCTAAACGGAGTTGTGTGCGTAACGGTCCGTTACATTTGGTGGCAAGCGCGGGATCATTTCCACAGCCCAGAAGGACATCTACAGGGCAACACCATTCCTTGGATTACAAAGTGAGGGCAACGCCAGTACCCGTACAGCGCCCTATCTACAAAAGAAAGAACTTCAGGAGAACAAGCATGGCACCCAGCTACACGCAGGAGGAATTTGACAGAGAGCTGAGATCACGGCTGATTTTCTTCGGACCCAACCCCCGGAGAAATCTGTGCAGTTCGTGAGGAGGATAACAGCAGAGTACCTGCAGTTCATGGCAGATGGTATCGCCCGCCCTCCCCAGCGGCTGAGTGCGTTCCGGAGAGCTGAAGGTGTCGTCCTTCCTCCCCAGCGGCCGTGTGAGTTACAGAGGGCCGAAGGTGTCGTCCTTCCCCCCCAGCGGCCGTGTGAGTTACAGAGGGCCGAAGGTGTCGTCCTTCCCCCCCAGCGGCCGTGTGAGTTACAGAGGGCCGAAGGTGCCGTCCTTCCTCCACAGCGGCAGTGTGTACCCCAGGGAGCCGAAGGTGTCATCCTTCCTCCCCAGCGGCAGTGTGTACCCCCGGGAGCTGAAGGTGTCGTCCTTCCTCCCCCGCGGCAGTGTGTACCCCCGGGAGCTGAAGGTGTCGCCCTTCCTCCCCAGCGGCAGTGTCTACCCCCAGGAGCTGAAGGTGTTTCCCTTCCTCCCCAGCGACAGTGTCTACCCCCGGGAGCTGAAGGTGTCATCCTTCCTCCCCAGCTGCAGTGTGTACCCCAGCAGCAGGACAAGATATTGAAAGGGGAGACAGTTGGTCCCCCCCTCCACCAGCAGAGAGAGGGTCAGGGAGAGGAGCCTGCTACCCGCTCTCCCCAGCGGCAGTCTACAGTTCAGAGAGAGGAGCTTGTTACACCCTCTCTCCAGCGGCAGCCTAACCCACCAAGGGGAGATGTTACGCCCCCCAACGGTGCAGATGGGACCGTGGTCTCTGCACTTGCAACACAAGGGGCAAGGATGGTCGGTCCTGTCCGCCAGCCACAGAGCGGTTTATCCAGAGGGGAGACAGTCGGTCTCCTCCCCCCACAACCAGGCTCCCACCAGGCTACTTCCGTGGTAGCGCTGGCCCCAGGGCAGAGTATCGCCGGTCTCTGCCCACTCAGCAACCCACCTAGGCAGTCTACCAGTCCCCCGCACAGCCGTAGTGAGGCACCTGGACATGGACAAGTTGCTACTTTATCCAGGTGTAGTAACAATTTATTGTGGGTGGGCTGTACTGCTGTTTGTGCTTCGTGGGTGGGTTGCTGGACTAACCAGGGCACTGACCGGCAGGAGGTCAGATACCCTGTTAGTCTCTTTGGTAAAGGGGAGAAATGTAGCGGACTGGACCCTGTACCAGAGTCTGCCCCAGTTTCCTGGAAGGGACTGCTTGCTCGCCTCCTGCCCTGCGACTATGGCCCCATGTATGCTTGTCCTGTTTGAGCGGTGATGCCCCAGATAGCTCTGCTATGGAGCCCATTCGTATGGTGGAGGACTATGGGAAAGACTTTAGCTCCATGGCAATTGAACTGGACATGTGTGGTCTGAGCGCCATTCAATAATGTGCGCTCAGACCTAAGCTATCTGGGGATATGTTGCATGTATATGTTTTATATAGTGATTGTAGCATTGTGTAATTTTGTGTCCCTTTTGCAGCCATGTGCTCAATGGAGTCTGCCTCTATCCTTGGATATATTGAGCGCTCAGATCCAAGCCTTCTGGGAATATGTTAAATGTCTGTGTATTGTAAAGGGTGGGACATTGTGTATTGAATAGTGATGTCTGTCCTATTGTCCCCACATGTGTATTGGCGATTTCCCTTTGTCCTGAGAGATAATTGAATGACTCCTCAATTGTCTCCAGGACAGAAGACATTGTGTATTCTCCTGCCTGTGGTGATTGCATTACCCATGTAGGGTGATTGTGTCACAGGCAGAGGGGAGGGATATGCTGGGGGTGTCTGTATTGTCCCAATGTGTGTGATTGGCTGCTGTATCCCGTGTCGCAGTCTTCCTTCTGGTCCTCTAGGGGAGTGTCCACCAGGTGGGAGACCTGGATAAATACCGGGCAGGTAGCCCTTAATAAAAGTTAGAGTTCCTGCTTGACCCTCAAAACGAAGTGTCGTCTCGTTATTGGGGGGGATTTGACTGTATGCTGATTGCCAGGAGTGTAAGCTGTTCATATTGCTTTTCCTGTTCGGCTGCTTCCAGGGTTCGTGTGTCTCTTGTTCGGAAGTTGGTGAATTCGTGTGGTTTGCAGTTCGGGAAGTTGGTGATTGCAGTAGCTGCTGGTCTATCCGGAAAAGGGAATTTCGCCTAAACGGAGTTGTGTGCGTAACGGTCCGTTACAAGCGGTATTATATTGCATTGTCTATCACTGTACAGCGGTATTATATTGCATGGTCTATCACTGTACAGCGGTATTATATTGCATTGTCTATCATTGTCTATAATTGTATATGTACAGCTGGTATAACCTGGGCATCTCCTGTATATAATTATATATGTACAGCTGGTATAACCTGGGCATCTCCTGTATATAATTATATATGTACAGCCGGTATAACCTGGGCATCTCCTGTATATAATGATATATGTACAGCTGGTATAACCTGGGTATCTCCTGTATATAATTATATATGTACAGCTGGTATAACCTGGGCATCTCCTGTATATAATTATATATGTACAGCTGGTATAACCTGGGCCTCTCCTGTATATAATTATATGTGTACAGCTGGTATAACCTGGGTATCTCCTGTATATAATTATATATGTACAGCTGGTATAACCTGGGTATCTCCTGTATATAATTATATGTGTACAGCTGGTATAACCTGGGTATCTCCTGTATATAATTATATATGTACAGCTGGTATAGGTTATACATCTTCTTGTATATAGTGATATGGACCATGCTGGTATAACCTGGGTATCTCCTGTATATTATTATATATGTACAGCTGGTATAACCTGGGTATCTCCTGTATATAATTATATGTGTACAGCTGGTATAACCTGGGTATCTCCTGTATATAATTATATGTGTACAGCTGGTATAAGTTATACATCTTCTTGTATACGACCTGGGAGTCCAAGATGCATCCAGACATCCTCCCCATGCTGTTCCTGAACCATTTCAGTGGTGTTTCTATTAATTTATGACCTTTTTCTATGAACCAGACACCCTCTTCAGAGCAGGGGGCGCCTGGTTTAATGCTCTGGTTCTTCCATTGACTGCCGAGCACCCGAGCATGCCGATGTGTTTGGCCCGAGCACCCGAGCATGCCGATGTGTTTGGCCCGAGCACCCGAGCATGCCGATGTGTTTGGCCCGAGCACCCGAGCACTTTGGTGCTCGATCAACACTAGTTATCAGCAGTCAGAGGTTCTCTATTTTGGCTTAGCACGTAGTCACTTGTGCACTTAACACAAGTGGGGACTGTCTCTTTCACTTCTGCTAGCAGCTTGTTCTAGAACCTTTAACCGTGCCATGGCTGTAGCGTGTTCACATTGTTTCTGCTTCTGCTTCCATCTCAGTATTTTTGGCTGCCGCTTCTGCTTCTATCTCAGACTTTTTATGCACAAATTCAGTCTGTATCCTAGTAGCCTCAGCTTCCGCACTGTAGTCTCCACTTTCGCACTGCAGTCTCCACTTTCGCACTGTAGTCTCCACTTTCGCACTGTAGTCTCCGCTTCCGCACTGTAGTCTCCGCTTCCGCACTGTAGTCTCCGCTTCCGCACTGTAGTCTCCGCTTCCGCACTGTAGTCTCCGCTTCCGCACTGTAGTCTCCGCTTCCGCACTGTAGTCTCCACTTCCACACCACGCTCTTAGAAAATGGTGACTGAGCATAGAATATCTTGAAGATTTTGACTTCGATGATCTTTTGGAATGCCCGGTAGATTTGGAAACACAAGATGACGTTTCCCGTAGTTAAAGGGTTTCTGTCACCAGATTTTGGCCTCATAAGCTGTCTGACGTTTAGCTATGGGCCAATGTCAGACCAACCTAATAATGTAAATCAAATGCCCCTCTGACCTGTCATGATGCTAAAAACGATTTTATATAATATGCGATTTAGCCTCTAGGAGCAAGGAGGGCTTTGCTCCTGCTCTTCGAGGCTCCGTGTTCCCACGCTTGTGTATTCGGCGCAGGCGCAGTGAGCTGAGGACAGCAGGCACCAGCATCATCAGCTCAATGCGCCGAATACACAAGCAGATGGAGCAGGCGCGGGATTTCGGCCAGAGGCAGGAGAGCTGCGCTGCCCGGCGCTGTCAATCAGAAGAAGAGGGGCGTGGCCGCAAGTGGGAACACGGAGCCTCTAGGAGCAGGGGCAACGCCCTCCCTGCTCCTAGAGGCTAATTTGCATATTATATAAAATCGTTTTTTAGCGTTAGGACAGGTAGAGGGGCATTTGATTTACATTATTAGGTTGGTCTGACTTTGGCCCAGAGCTAATGTCAGACAGCTTATGAGGCCAAAATCTGCTGACAGAAACCCTTTAAGCGATTCTTATGGATTTGGTTTCCCATACTAAGGCCTCTTTCACACGACCGTATGGTTTTGTGGTCCCTTTAAAACGGATCAGTTTTTCAGTTTTTTTTTGTTTCAGTAGTGTGTCCGTTTCCGTTCCACTTCCGTTCCATTTCCGTATGGTTTCCGTATGTGATCCGTTTTTCGCGGATCGCAAACAGAAACAGAAGCATGGCATATACAGTATTTATATAGAAAAATTGGGCTGGTCAGAGAATTTTCAATAGATGGTTCAGCAAAAACGGAACGGATACGGAAGACATACGGATGCACTCCATATGCATTCTGTTTTTTTTTTGCGGAACCATTGACTTGAAAGGAGCCACGGAGTGTGATTTGCGGGCAATAATAGGACAAGTTCTATCTCTGAGCGGAATGGAAATACAGAAAATGTATGCATACCGAGTACCTTCCGTTTATTTTTTTGCGCGCACGTGTGAAAAATCGGCATGTTTGGTACCCAGACCCGAAGCTGGACTTCATCACCGAAGGGGTTTAGGGTTGAGTATTCTGTATATTTTATTTTTTTGCCTTATAACATGGTTATAAAGGAAAATAATAGCATTCTCAATACAGAATGCAAAGTAAAAAGGGCGATTGAGGGTTAAAAAAAAAAAAAAGTAACTCACCCCCCAATTGAGCCGGTCTCCTGTTCTGTCTTCAGCTGGGGGGGTAAGGGACCTTCCGTGACGTCACATGGGTCACATGGTCCAATCACTTGCTCCCATCACAATGGTGGTGAAAGCATGTGATTGGACCATGTGACCCAGTGACATCATAGAAGGTCCTTTACCCCCCAGCTGAAGACAGAACAGGAGAACGGCTCAATTGGAGGGGTGAGTTACTTATTTTTTTTAACCCTCAATCGCCCTTTTTACTTTGCATTCTGTATTTAGAATGCTATTATTTTCCTTTATAACCATGTTATAAGGCAAAAAAATAAAATATACAGAATACTCAACCCTAAACCGGACTTCGGTAATGAAGTCCGGCTTCGGGTCTGGGTACCAAACATGCCGACTTTTCGCACATGCGTGCAAAACGCATTATAACAGTTTGCACACGCGCGGAAAAATCTCGCATTTTCCCGCAACACACCCGCCTCTTATCCAGGCGTTAAACATGCCGCCCGTGTGAAAGAGGCCTTAGTGTTATGCTCAATGGCTCTGTATGAACCGTGTACTTACTTCAGACTCTCATCAGACAGCGCATGCGCTCTCAGGGGTAAGGAGATCTGACGGTCTTCTGTCTTGTTAAATCTCCATACCCTCACACTGCGCACGCGCGGATTGCCAGCAATGACTCTGAAGCGCTGTGTAGTGAGGGTAAGGAGATTTTACAATTTGTGCGTGCGCAGTGTGAGGGTAAGGAAATTTAACAAGAGAAAAGACCGTCAGATCTCCTTACCCCTGAGAGCGCACGCGCGGGGTCCATGAGTCAATGCTCACTGTCATTTTATCTTACCCATGCTCTGGTACTGCGCTTGCGTGGAGGCGCCGAGCCGTGGCACTGCGCATATGCGCAGGCGCATGCCCCCGGAAGTCACATGTCTGGTGAATATATTGAGAAATGCGGTGTTCAGAACCAGCGCCATACTTGTGAAGCTCGTGGTCCCGTTTTTTCGACATAGAAATCACATAAACTGAGCCGACGGCGACATTTTTATTGATGATTTATTAAATTAAATTAAAATTTGTCAGAAATCAGGTGCGTTGTGATCTACACTGCCTGGCGTGATTGACCCACACGTACTAGGAATGTAAGTGGGGCTGGGGGCCCATACTAAGTTTGTATTTGGGGCCCTATAAGATTTGTGCATGCCCCTGCCTGAGGCCTCATGCACACAAACGTTTTTTTTTGCGGGTGTATGGGCCGTTTTTATGAGTTCCGTATACGGTCCATATACGGACCCATTCATTTCAATGGGTCCGCAAAAAAAATGGAAGTGTTTCCGTGTGCATTCCGTTTCCGTGCTTCCGTTCCATTAAAACATAGAACTTGTCCTATTCTTGTCTCTATCACGGACAAGGATAGTACTGTTCTATTACGGGCCAGATGTTCTGTTCCGCAAAAAACGGAATGCACACGGATGTCATCCATATTTTTTGCGGATCTGTTTTTTGCGGACCGCAGAATCATACGGTCGTGTGCAATAAGCCTGAGGGGCCAGAGTCCTCAGTATTAACCTGGAGGTCGGTTCCTTTACCCGCTCCTCCAGTTATTCTTTCCATACAGCCAGGTGCCCATTATCTCGTGTAGCCCCCCATAGTGTCTCCCCCAGGCTGTACTGGCCGTGGCCTTCTCTCTGGTGGCACAGTGACTTTTCTCCAGACCTGACCCCCGCTGTCCATCTGACCCGGACCTCCATCCTAAGGGGTCTGCAGTTCTGGTTCCAGTGCTCCCAGCGGTCTGATAGTCTTGGCCTTGCACTGTGGGCAGGAGACTAAGCAGGAGGAGCCGTTTAGGAATTTCTATCTGATTATACAGAATGCCCGATAATCCGGCATCTATAGGATTCCATTCAATGACTTTGAACTGGGCGGGTCAGCGTCACTGTAAGTATTTTCAGCCTCTGTCATTCCTGGAAGCTTCTGCTTACAGCTACTGTGTGCGTGCAATGCAAGAAATCCCTGGTGGAAATGGGGGAGGGGATTCTGGGGTCTGGACAATTGAGATAAACAAAGAAGGAGCACGAGGCTCCGAAACGCGTTTGGTACAAAAGGAGGAGAGAGCAAACATGAGAGCCGTTACTAACGATCTCTAAGCAGATGAATTTTGAATGATTGAAATTGTAATAGAAAGCGGATCGCTGACAAGCGACGGGTCGGGTAAGACCAATAGCTCCCGATCACGTGGGACGCCGAGGGAATCAGGCGAACACAGTTTAGCGGCCGCAGTGATACGCGTTCCACCTCGGAGGCAGCGTCCCTCAGCCACATAAGAAGAGAAACTAAGCAAATATTAACCGGACAAAATACCAGCTGGTGAATCAAACAACTGGCGATTTGTTTCTAACTAAGGCTACTTTCACCCTCGCGTTTTGGCTTTCCGTTTGTGAGATCCGTTCAGGGCTCTCTCCAAAACGGATCAGTTTTGCTCTAATGCATTCTGAATGGAGAAGGATCCGCTCAGAACGCGTCAGTTTGCCTCCAATCAGTCTCCATTCCGCTCTGGAGACGGACACCAAAACGCCGCCTGACGAAGCGGAGCCAAACAATAATCCAACCGCTTGTATCCGTCATTAACGGATCCGGTTGTATTATATCTTCTATAGCCGTGACGGATCCGTCTTGAACTCCATTGGAAGTCAATGGGGGACGGATCCATTTTCTATTGTGCCAGAGAAAACGGATCCGTCCCCATTGACTTGCATTGTGTGTCAGGACGGATACTGAACGTTACACGCACTATAGCAGAGTATGTCTATACATTAATGCCCTTTTAGGTATTTTTTGCTTTTAATTTTTTCTGAAGCGCAATTGATTTTAACGTTCTACGTATATATTGAATAAGTATCTTTAGGCTACTTTCACACTTGCGTTGCTGGATTCCGACAAACTATATGCAAATGGATACCATTGCAATACCGGATCCGTCTGTCCGGTTGTCATCCGGAAAAATGGATCCGGTATTTATCTTCTTCACATTTTTAAAGGTCTGGATCCCGTCAATGCGGTAATTTTAAGTCCCCTTAGACATACATATGCTTCCGTGCAACCCCAGATATTCTGGGCGCCCTCCTAATTCTATGTTTATCTAAATTGTCCAGTCCGACCGGCAGAGGGTGTGCCGTGGAGTCAGCACCTATTCTGTGGATTTGGAACGGTAGAGCCACTGTAATCTACTAGATTCTGGGGTCTCTTTACTAGGGGACTGATTTGGGATCTCTTTACTAGGGGGCTGATTTGGGATCTCTTTACTAGGGGGCTGATTTGGGGTCTCTTTACTAGGGGGCTGATCTGGGGTCTCTTTACTAGGGGATGATCTGGGGTCTCTTTACTAGGGGGCTGATCTGGGGTCTCTTTACTAAGAGGCTGATCTGGGGTCTCTTTACTGGGGAATGATCTGGGGTCCCTTTACTAGGGGGCTGATCTGGGGTCTCTTTACTAGGGGACTGATCTGGGGTCTCTTTACTAGGGGGCTGATCTGGGGTCTCTTTACTGGGGGCTGATCTGGGGTCCCTTTACTAGGGGGCTGATCTGGGGTCTCTTTACTGGGGGCTGATCTGGGGTCCCTTTACTAGGGGCTGATCTGGGGTCTCTTTACTGGGGAATGATCTGGGGTCTCTTTACTAGGGGGCTGATCTGGGGTCTCTTTACTAGGGGGCTGATCTGGGGTCCCTTTACTAGGGGCTGATCTGGGGTCTCTTTACTGGGGGCTGATCTGGGGTCTCTTTACTGGGGGCTGATCTGGGGTCTCTTTACTGGGGGCTGATCTGGGGTCTCTTTATTGGGGGCTGATCTGGAGTCTCTTTACTGGGGGCTGATCTGGGGTCTCTTTACTGGGGGCTGATCTGGGGTCTCTTTACTGGGGGCTGATCTGGGGTCTCTTTATTGGGGGCTGATCTGGAGTCTCTTTACTGGGGGCTGATCTGGGGTCTCTTTACTGGGGGCTGATCTGGGGTCTCTTTACTGGGGACTGATCTGGGGTCTCTTTACTGGGGACTGATCTGGGGTCTCTTTACTGGGGAATGATCTGGGGTCTCTTTACTGGGGGCTGATCTGGGGTCTCTTTACTGGGGGCTGATCTGGGGTCTCTTTACTGGGGGCTGATCTGGGGTCTCTTTACTGGGGGCTGATCTGGGGTCTCTTTACTGGGGGCTGATCTGGGGTCTCTTTACTGGGGGCTGATCTGGGGTCTCTTTACTGGGGACTGATCTGGGGTCTGTACAAAAGTCTGCTCTGTAGTCTGTATAAATGGTTGGCTTTTTGAGATACTGGTGTGTAACCGGTATATATTTATGGGGTCTGCATTTATTTATCTGTATTTTGGGGTCTCTATTTGGTAACGCTTAGGTCTGTGGTCTGTACATATTTAGGGGTCTATATATGTTTTTGGATCTGAATTTATTTAGCGCTCTGGTCTGGGGTCTTTATATGTTTAGCGGTCTGGTCTGGAGTCTGTATATGTTTTGTGGTCGGGTCTGTATATATTTTGGGGTCTGGTCTGGGGTCTGTATATGTTTTGTGGTCGGGTCTGTATATATTTTGGGGTCTGTATATATTTTGGGGTCTGGTCTGGGGTCTGTATATGTTTAGCGCTCTGGTCTGGGGTCTGTATATGTTTAGCGCTCTGGTCTGTATATATTTTGAGGTTTGTATATATTTTGGGGTCTGTATATATTTTGGGGCCTTGTCTGGGGTCTGTATATGTTTTGGGCTCTGGTTTGGGGTCTATATATTTAGGAGTCTGTTTTTTATTTTTCTTATTGAATATTTCAGTTTAGAAAACATGAATTCTGTTCAATGACAAAGTCAGACCTGCTACATCAGTCTACTTGAATAAATGTGCAAGGGTTCGGCTCTGCTACATCAGTGTATTTTGAGGCAGTGGCTTTGCCTTGTTGGTCTGGTCTTGGTCTGGCTGGGGATGAAATAGTTAATAAATGTGCCCACCGTGGAATTTCCACACTTTACAAATCTCCTTTCACTTTAGGTCTCTGCAGAGATATTCACCCCGAGTGAAGAGAGAATCAGAGAAAGGCGACAGAGACGAGAGAGCAGAGGACTCCGGCAGGTAATTCACTGTATGTGTAGAGATCTGGTGTCCAGAGGGTGGGGTCTCTTTACTAGGGGGCTGATCTGGGGTCTCTTTACTAGGGGGCTGATCTGGGGTCTCTTTACTAGGGGGCTGATCTGGGGTCTCTTTACTAGGGGCTGATCTGGGGCCTCTTTACTGGGGGCTGATCTGGGGTCTCTTTACTGGGGGCTGATCTGGGGTCTCTTTACTAGGGGGCTGATCTGGGGTCTCTTTACTAGGGGGCTGATCTGGGGTCTATTTACTAGGGGCTGATCTGGGGCCTCTTTACTAGGGGCTGATCTGGGGTCCCTTTACTAGGGGCTGATCTGGGGTCTCTTTACTGGGGAATGATCTGGGGTCTCTTTACTAGGGGCTTATCTGGGGTCTCTTTACTGGGGGCTGATCTGGGGCCTCTTTACTAGGGGGCTGATCTGGGGTCTCTTTACTAGGGGGCTGATCTGGGGTCTCTTTACTGGGGGCTGATCTGGGGTCTCTTTACTGGGGGCTGATCTGGGGTCTCTTTACTGGGGGCTGATCTGGGGTCTCTTTACTGGGGGCTGATCTGGGGTCTCTTTACTGGGGACTGATCTGGGGTCTCTTTACTAGGGGCTGATCTGGGGTCTCTTTACTGGGGGCTGATCTGGGGTCTCTTTACTGGGGGCTGATCTGGGGTCTCTTTACTGGGGGCTGATCTGGGGTCTCTTTACTGGGGACTGATCTGGGGTCTCTTTACTGGGGACTGATCTGGGGTCTCTTTACTGGGGGCTGATCTGGGGTCTCTTTACTGGGGACTGATCTGGGGTCTGTACAAAAGTCTGCTCTGTAGTCTGTATAAATGGTTAGCTTTTTGAGATACTAGTGTGTAACCGGTATATATTTATGGGGTCTGCTTTTTTTTATCTGTATTTTGGGGTCTCTATTTGGTAACGCTTAGGTCTGTGGTCTGTACATATTTAGGGGTCTGTATATGCTTTTGGATCTGAATTTATTTAGCGCTCTGGTCTGGGGTTTGTATATGTTTTGGGGTCTGGTCTGTATATATTTTGGGGTCTGTATATATTTTGGGGCCTTGTCTGGGGTCTGTATATGTTTTGGGGTCTGGTCTGGGGTCTGTATATATTTTGGGGCCTTGTCTGGGGTCTGTATATGTTTTGGGGTCTGGGGTCTGTATATGTTTTGGGGTCTGGTCTGGGGTCTGTATATATTTTGGGCTCTGTATATATTTTGGGGCCTTGTCTGGGGTCTGTATATGTTTTGGGGTCTGGTCTGGGGTCTGTATATGTTTTGGGATTTGGTCTGGGGTCTGTATATGTTCAGTGGTCTGGTCTGGGGTCTGTATATGTTTAGCGCTCTGGTCTGGGGTCTGTATATATTTTGGGGTTTGTATATATTTTGGGGCCTTGTCTGGGGTCTGTATATGTTTTGGGGTCTGGTCTGGGGTCTGTATATGTTTTGGGGCCTGGTCTGGGGTCTGTATATGTTTTGGGGTCTGGTCTGGGGTCTGTATATGTTTTGGGGTCTGGTCTGAGGTCTGTATATATTTTGGGCTCTGGTTTGGGGTCTATATATTTAGGAGTCTGTTTTTTATTTTTCTTATTGAATATTTCAGTTTAGAAAACATGAATTCTGTTCAATGACAAACTCAGACCTGCTACATCAGTCTACTTGAATAAATGTGCAAGGGTTCGGCTCTGCTACATCAGTGTATTTTGAGGCAGTGGCTTTGCCTTGTTGGTCTGGTCTTGGTCTGGCTGGTGATGAAATAGTTAATAAATGTGCCCACCGTGGAATTTCCACACTTTACAAATCTGCTTTCACTTTAGGTCTCTGCAGAGATATTCACCCCGAGTGAAGAGAGAATCAGAGAAAGGCGACAGAGACGAGAGAGCAGAGGACTCCGGCAGGTAATTCACTGTATGTGTAGAGATCTGGTGTCCAGAGGGTGGGGGAGGGGCAGACATGGCGGTTTATGGAGAACCGTCCTGTGGGGTGATGGGCGCTGCCGGCTTCTTACAGTACCGTACAGTATTCGGAGCCGTGCAGCTGTGCGCCCATCACCACACAGCACAGAGCTACATACCGCCATGTAAACCATGAAGGCAATGCTGACAACCGTTGTCAGACACTACTTTATTGCACTTTGAAGGGTTAATTTGCGCTTACACTGTCTTATATTATTGGATTGAATTGTATCTGATGGATCCTGGTCATTTAGACTGAATTCTGGAAAGCAGGTCCCACATGCATGCCGGGTCCACTCCAGTGCCTCCAGGGATGCAGGCTGTTATGGCAGGAAAAATGGTAAAAAGCCGAGTGGACCCGGCATGCATGTGGGACCTGCACTCCCTGGATTTTATGTGGCCGTTATGTCGCATAACAGGTAGGATTTAGTGTTAGGAACCCGTCTAATCGAGATCGCCGTGATGTTTGGCAAACGGGCTCAAATAATTTTGTACAAAATAATTGGTCAAGCATCTCATTTGCAAAACTCAGGCGTCATCAGCACCGGAATGTTCTCTATGGCATTGTCGTACATTACTTGTGTTCGCAGAGCGCGGATGCACAACCCACTTTTCCTGTATGTTTCAAGGCATGGCAGCGCGCACCTGTGCATAGCGATGTGCTGAATGACCCCCTTTTACTTTGCAGTACACTGCTGTATCTACTATATACCTGTACACACTGCATCTATTATACCTCACATATCAGTACACTGCTGTATATACTATATACCTGTACACACTGCATCTATTATACCTCACATATCAGTACACTGCTGTATATACTATATACCTGTACACACTGCATCTATTATACCTCACATATCAGTACACTGCTGTATATACTATATACCTGTACACACTGCATATATTATACCTCACATATCAGTACACTGCTGTATATACTATATATCTGTACACACTGCATCTATTATACCTCACTCACATATCAGTACACTGCTGTATATACTATATATCTGTACACACTGCATCTATTATACCTCATACCTCACATATCAGTACACTGCTGTATATACTATATACCTGTACACACTGCATCTATTATACCTCTCACATATCAGTACACTGCTGTATATACTATATATCTGTACACACTGCATCTATTATACCTCATACCTCACATATCAGTACACTGCTGTATATACTATATATCTGTACACACTGCATCTATTATACCTCACATATCAGTACACTGCTGTATATACTATATATCTGTACACACTGCATCTATTATACCTCATACTCACATATCAGTACACTGCTGTATATACTATATATCTGTACACACTGCATCTATTATACCTCATACTCACATATCAGTACACTGCTGTATATACTATATATCTGTACACACTGCATCTATTATACCTCATACTCACATATCAGTACACTGCTGTATATACTATATATCTGTACACACTGCATCTATTATACTCATACCTCACATATCAGTACACTGCTGTATATACTATATATCTGTACACACTGCATCTATTATACTCATACTCACATATCAGTACACTGCTGTATATACTATATATCTGTACACACTGCATCTATTATACTCATACTCACATATCAGTACACTGCTGTATATACTATATATCTGTACACACTGCATCTATTATACCTCTCACATATCAGTACACTGCTGTATATACTATATATCTGTACACACTGCATCTATTATACCTCTCACATATCAGTACACTGCTGTATATACTATATACCTGTACACACTGCATCTATTATACTCATACTCACATATCAGTACACTGCTGTATATACTATATATCTGTACACACTGCATCTATTATACCTCATACTCACATATCAGTACACTGCTGTATATACTATATATCTGTACACACTGCATCTATTATACTCATACTCACATATCAGTACACTGCTGTATATACTATATATCTGTACACACTGCATCTATTATACCTCATACCTCACATATCAGTACACTGCTGTATATACTATATATCTGTACACACTGCATCTATTATACCTCATACCTCACATATCAGTACACTGCTGTATATACTATATATCTGTACACACTGCATCTATTATACCTCATACCTCACATATCAGTACACTGCTGTATATACTATATATCTGTACACACTGCATCTATTATACCTCATACCTCACATATCAGTACACTGCTGTATATACTATATATCTGTACACACTGCATCTATTATACCTCATACCTCACATATCAGTACACTGCTGTATATACTATATATCTGTACACACTGCATCTATTATACCTCATACCTCACATATCAGTACACTGCTGTATATACTATATATCTGTACACACTGCATCTATTATACCTCATACCTCACATATCAGTACACTGCTGTATATACTATATATCTGTACACACTGCATCTATTATACCTCATACCTCACATATCAGTACACTGCTGTATATACTATATATCTGTACACACTGCATCTATTATACTCATACTCACATATCAGTACACTGCTGTATATACTATATATCTGTACACACTGCATCTATTATACTCATACCTCACATATCAGTACACTGCTGTATATACTATATACCTGTACACACTGCATCTATTATACCTCATACCTCACATATCAGTACACTGCTGTATATACTATATATCTGTACACACTGCATCTATTATACCTCATACCTCACATATCAGTACACTGCTGTATATACTATATATCTGTACACACTGCATCTATTATACCTCATACCTCACATATCAGTACACTGCTGTATATACTATATATCTGTACACACTGCATCTATTATACCTCATACCTCACATATCAGTACACTGCTGTATATACTATATATCTGTACACACTGCATCTATTATACCTCATACCTCACATATCAGTACACTGCTGTATATACTATATATCTGTACACACTGCATCTATTATACCTCATACCTCACATATCAGTACACTGCTGTATATACTATATATCTGTACACACTGCATCTATTATACCTCATACCTCACATATCAGTACACTGCTGTATATACTATATATCTGTACACACTGCATCTATTATACCTCATACCTCACATATCAGTACACTGCTGTATATACTATATATCTGTACACACTGCATCTATTATACCTCATACCTCACATATCAGTACACTGCTGTATATACTATATATCTGTACACACTGCATCTATTATACCTATACCTCACATATCAGTACACTGCTGTATATACTATATATCTGTACACACTGCATCTATTATACTCATACCTCACATATCAGTACACTGCTGTATATACTATATATCTGTACACACTGCATCTATTATACCTATACTCACATATCAGTACACTGCTGTATATACTATATATCTGTACACACTGCATCTATTATACCTCATACCTCACATATCAGTACACTGCTGTATATACTATATATCTGTACACACTGCATCTATTATACCTCATACCTCACATATCAGTACACTGCTGTATATACTATATATCTGTACACACTGCATCTATTATACCTCATACCTCACATATCAGTACACTGCTGTATATACTATATATCTGTACACACTGCATCTATTATACCTCACATATCAGTACACTGCTGTATATACTATATATCTGTACACACTGCATCTATTATACTCATACCTCACATATCAGTACACTGCTGTATATACTATATATCTGTACACACTGCATCTATTATACTCATACTCACATATCAGTACACTGCTGTATATACTATATATCTGTACACACTGCATCTATTATACCTCATACCTCACATATCAGTACACTGCTGTATATACTATATATCTGTACACACTGCATCTATTATACTCATACCTCACATATCAGTACACTGCTGTATATACTATATATCTGTACACACTGCATCTATTATACTCATACCTCACATATCAGTACACTGCTGTATATACTATATATCTGTACACACTGCATCTATTATACCTCGTACCTCACATATCAGTACACTGCTGTATATACTATATATCTGTACACACTGCATCTATTATACCTCGTACCTCACATATCAGTACACTTCTGTATATTCTATATACCTATACACACTGCATCTACTGTACCTCACATATCAGTACACTGCTGTATATACTATATATCTGTACACACTGCATATATTATACCTCACATATCAGTACACTGCTGTATATACTATATACCTGTACACACTGCATCTATTATACTCGTACCTCACATATCAGTACACTGCTGTATATACTATATACCTGTACACACTGCATCTATTATACCTCGTACCTAACATATCAGTACACTGCTGTATATACTATATATCTGTACACACTGCATATATTATACCTCACATATCAGTACACTGCTGTATATACTATATATCTGTACACAGCATCTATTATACCTCGTACCTCACATATCAGTACACTGCTGTATATTCTATATATCTGTACACACTGCAATCACTAGTTGGAGGGGCGAGACGCCTGTCAACCTCCCACATCGCACTGGCTGGGACAGAGGAAGCGATGCCTGCATCAAAGTATGCTGTATATGTAAAAGGGATTACTTGACAAAACACAGGCTTTACAGAGCCCGTCATGCTGGATGGAATATAAAGAAGGGATGTATATGCAAAGAATCCACGGAATACAGCAGCAACATCTGATATGGATGTAATTGTGCATGAAATAAGCCCACACAAAAAATAAAATGTCATCAATCGCTATCGGTTACCATTGGCAACCGCGGGGGGAGAGAGAGGAACACATTCATAAGGTGCCAAGTGTGTATACCGGCTTGTTTATCCAGGTACAGGCGCTTACATATGACCTTATATACCGCGTTTGCTACAAAAGGAGAGGTCCTTATAATAGTTAAGGAGGAACACCCAGCGGCCGATACACACGCGGTGGCGCATCATGTTTAGACGGGGATGCATACCGCAAGTCAACACTCAATGATCACATGACTGTCTCCCAGTCTATTCAATGAAGCTGAGGAATGATATATGGTCATTCAGCCCGTTAGGGCGAAGGGTCCCCAATTTAAAGGTCCATTGGGCCTCTTTCTGTAGGACCCTCTGGTCCAGGTTGCCCCCTCTGGGAGAGGGTCTGACAACCTCTATCCCCTGAAAACAGACCTAACATCACCTGAATGATTGGTGTTGACATGATGTGACACAGGAGTGTCCGCGTTCTTTTTAATGTCGTTAATATGCTCCCCTATACGACGGCGAAACTCCGGAATCGTCTCCCCCGCGTATCGGAGCCCACAAACACATGTGGCCAAATAGACCAGGCCAGAAGATCTGCAGTTAATGAGTGACCGGATGATATATGATTTGGAAGTAACCGTACTGCTAAACTCAGGAGCCCCTTGGCACTTTTCCGGAGCAACATCCACCACATCCTCACTCAAGTACGGCAGAGCGGATTAACCCCATAGATGCTGCGGGCGATTAGGCACCACGGCATCTAGGGGGTTAACAGGGCAGCATATAGTCATAATCCTAGTATAGTTCACTCCTCAAAAAGAGGGCGCCATCTATTAGACTCATGATCTATGCCTTCAGCACAGGACTAGGATCTCACTGTCACAGCGCCATCTACTGGAGGATTGGAAATGTGGAGCAGCGCAGCGCCCTCTAGTGGACACAGAGTCACCGTCTGCTCAGTCAGGAAATAGCATTTTCCATGCTGCACCGCGCCGACTGCTGCTCATTTACATCAATCTGAATATTAGTACAAGGTTAAAAGGAAAATTCTCATTTGACTTCTGGCAGGGAAAATGCTGCAAGAGATGAAATGGAAATCTCCATCCACCATTTTCATTTGATTTAGGATTTTGACATGAAAACCAACTATAGGAAGAGGAGAATGAATTGGCAAAGTGGAAATTTACAATCAAAAAGGCGATTTACTGTTACATTTATTTTTGGCACTTATGACCCACGCTGGAGCTAGGGATAGTGCATTGCATTTTGAAAGCAATAAAAAGCTGTCCATGCGCATGGCAACGGGCACTGACTGGAGCGGGCTGAAATCCTAGGGACAGATAAGGACTGTTTTTTGGGAACCAGACACCCTAAGCAGGGAGGAATCATATGTACTGTTCATGTTCACTTCAGATGGATGATGAAAAATGACGAATTTATAGCAATATATTCAATATCTTGCTATATATATCATGAATTCAAATATAGCCCCTGCCGCTCATTGCTATTGGCCAGGTGACACCGCTTCCGCCTCCACGTTCTCACGCCATTGGTCCTGCAGGGACAGTTCACAGTGCCCCTCCAGCATACCACATGTGCAGGGCACGGCGGTGTCACGCTGTTCTGCACCTTGTTTGCCTGGGCGAACTGTGTCACACAGGGGAGGAACTGCTCCATGTGCTTCATCAAGAAATCGAATCTTGGCTTTCTCCGCGACAACTCAAAATCGGAACCATGGTGACCGACAACGGGAAGAACATGGTGTCGGCGCTGCGTCAAGGACGGCTGAGCCATGCGCCCTGCATGGCACACGTGTTCAATCTGGTTGGCAAGCAGTTCCTGAAGTCTTTCACCCATCTGCAAGACATCATAAAAATGGCCAGGAAACTTTGCATGCACTTCCGCCACTCATACACCGCAAAGCACACCCTCCTCGAGCTGCTCAGGCCCTTTGAGGAGGCCACGTTATTTCCGTCACCAGGACTATGGGATGAGCAATGTCATTCCACTGCTTCATGTCCTGGAACAGATGCTGGTAAATCTGATTGGTCAGGGGCCTGGAGACGTGGCGCCTAGATCTCACCGCCACATGAGCCCTGTGGGGGCTGAACTGGAGGAGGAGGAGGACATTGTAGCACAAGCAATGTGTAGCTAAATCGGTGGCTTTTACACAGAGGTGTGAGGAGGAGCAGGGGCATCCAGACAGGGCGATGAGGAAGGAGAGGCAGAGGACCCAGACACACCGTGGCAATATGCAGTGGAGATGGAGGCAGGGAGTCCCTCCGAGTCACTTGCACAAATGGCCCGATGAATGCTCACTTACTTGCGTAGAGGCAGCCGAATTGTCACCATTCGCCAGAGGGATGACTTCTGGCTCTCCAACTGGACCCTCTCTACCAGTCCAAAATGGGGGCCTTTTTTACACCCGTTGAGAGGGAGGACAAACTGAACTACTACAGAGACATCTTATGTAGTCAGTTGGCCTCTCTGCGCCATTGTCCATCCTCTCGTAGGTCTGACCGGTGGGGGGGGGGGCCCTCTGCGCTCACGTTCGTCTGCTGTGGCTGGGTGGGGGGGTGGGAGCAGTACCAGCTGCAATTTGAGTCCAGCCTAGTGAAGAAACTACTCAGCAGCAGCAGATAGACCTGGAGCTGGACCTGAACCAGCAGGTGGTGGCATACTTGGACCGCACCCTGCGACCCCACATTGAAGATCCGCTGGAATACTGGGCAGCCAAACTGGATTTGTGGCCGCAATTAGCAGAGTTTGCTCTGGAAAAGCTGTCCTGTCCGGCCAGCAGTGTGGCATCAGAGACTGACCTTTGTCAAGATGAATCAGGCGTGGATCAGCCAGGATTTCCAGCCACCAATGCCTGATGCATCAGATTATCCATGGTGCCACACCAACACTTTGATAAAAGAGACCGGTTTCTTCTGGCTACCTGCCTCAGCTACTACTGTGATGCTGCCACCCGCCTGATGCCACATATCTGATGCCAAGGGCTCCTTCTTTCACCCACCATCTTCAGCTGGTACTCGTATTTCCACCCACCTCCCCACTCTGTCATCGGGTCACTCTTTGGTCTCCTGATTCTGCCGTCACCTCCACACTATGTCACTTTGCCACTCTGTGGTTTCCTGATGCTGCTGCCACCTCCCCACTATGTCACCTTGCCACTCTGTGGTCTCCTGATGCTGCTGCCACCTGCACACTGTCATTGTGCCACTCTGTGGCCTCCTCCTGATGCTGCCGTCACCTCCAGACTCTGTCATTGGGCCAGAGGTCTCCTCATGCTGTTTCCCCCTCACCACTATGTCATAGGGCCACTCTGTGGACTTCTCATGCTGTTCCCACCCTCCCCACTTCATGACTGAGCCACTATTTTGCCTTTTGGCCTGGCTGACATCATCATTTATTTGACACTTCTTCTGATCTGTCAGAAGGAAGGAAAAATGAGACGCACAACGGATCCTGTCTGTGTAGCAGCTGTAAGGCTTGTATGGTCCCATCAGAATTGGCTTGTGATTTGGTAGCCAAAAGCAGGAGTGGGTACAAAACACAGAAGACATGCAAATATTCCATTCATGTGTCATCTCTGTTTTGGATCCACTCCTGTTTTTTTAGGCATTAGCAATACTGAAGGATTACTAACCAAATGCTGACTGAGTGAAGGCGGATGCTCCACAGACATTATCTGTTTTTTGGGGGTAATTGTTCTGACGGATCAGTGGAAGGGCAAAAAAATCAGTGACGTCAACACAAACTTACTGCTGACCCCCTCTCCACTCTGTCGGGGGCTCTACTTGTATAAGCGTTTAATAGAACAGGGTCTGTAGACATCAATGTGGAATCAGTTGACGACGACGACTGTGTAAAAGAAGTGCGCTTCTTCTTGACGCTAACATTGAACTATAAGGCTGAGTTTATACTTGAGTTATTTGGTCAGTTTTGGCCCCATGACGGCCCAAATAAGTGAAGTGTGCAGAGATTCTGAGAGCGACGCCTGTCATCTGCATGTCATACGGACTCACATATTATTTTACTAACGCAGCAGACTCCCTATGCGTGTTACTGCAAGGCACAGTGTTCTACACCACTATAAATGCTCTCTGCAGCCAAGAAATAGCCATTTTTTTATGCGATTCGCCGTGAATAAATACGGATCGAAACAATTATTTTCCGACAAATACGGCGAACTGGCCAAATAGAATTTTTGAAAAATTCGCTCATCTATACCCACAGCATACAATACTTCTCTGGCTGAGGGAACAGGAAAGGACAGAGGCAGGTTGAGGACAGGTGAGGGCACAGGGCCTGCTCCCCGGCCATGCCAACTAAGGGTTGTATCTGACGAACCCACAGATTCTTGGCTGGGGGTGTCTGATGTCACTTGCGACAAAGTCAAAGACTGAGTCAACCATTCAAGAACCGCTGGGTTGCTGGTCAAGACACGACCGCTAGATGACACCGGGAGCTCAGGCCTCTCGCTGTGACTCCTGCTGCCACGCCCCTTACTCTGCTGCGACCTCTGCCTGCGCCAGAAACATTAAGGCCTCTGCCTCCCCCCTGTGCAGGGCCTGGCACTTCTGTCTGACATACTCTTAGCTCAAATAAGTAAATAAAAAGGAAATTAATACACCCCCAAAAATGCTGTAATATTTTCACTTCACCACACAGCAGCTAATAAGCCCTTTTTTCCCACTAATTCAAGCCAACACATGCTTTAGAACATATAACTGCACCGCTGAACGGCAAATAAAATGTAGAAATATTTCCTTGTAATAACAAATGTAGCGAGGATAATAGGTGGCACTGTCCCACACCTGACTTTGATGCAGGGGCTTCAATCCAAGCCTCTCAGACCTCCAAGGACCGGGGTGCCGACATGGAAACAGGTAAACGAATATCCAAGCAAGTAGAAAAGATCCACGGCACTCACCATCCAATGCTGCTAAAGTCCCTTTATTGCAGAGTATCAGGGGCAAGACTCATATGGAAAGACATGTAAACAGCTGTTTACATGTCTTTCCATATGAGTCTTGCCCCTGATACTCTGCAATAAAGGGACTTTAGCAGCATTGGATGGTGAGTGCCGTGGATCTTTTCTACTTGCTTGGATATTTCCTTGTAATAAACCCGGTAATAATTGTATCACACAGCACTTGCACCCCAATAACAAGAATGGTTTGCTGGAATTACAGAGCTGTATAATGGCAATTTGTGTCCTCAGTCAGTGCAGCAAGGTGTAATACGATTGTTCCTATTACCCAGGTTGTAACCTCCCCTACTGAACCCTGTTCAACACAAATGCTGTGGAATGATTCCTCCCTATCCTTTCCATGAACTTCTATTCAGCAAAATAAGCTTTTAAGTTTTTTCTAGCACTGTCCCTAGCGCCTGCTCACGTCTCTCCCTGCACTAAGTACACTGGAAAATGGCCGAATCCAAGATGGCTGCCGCTATTTATAGGGCTGTGACATCACAGGGCTGGCTGGCTGCTGATTGGCTGCATGCATGGCATTGTGGGTGATCCCTCGTTCCCAGAGTTCTTTGCTCGATGTCCTAACATGTGCAGCAGCCATTTTAGGAAAAAATGTGATTCGTTGCCACGAAGCGTGAGGAAGTTTGCATTCGGTGCAAATCAAATTTTTCCTAAAATTCGGATCGAATTCGACTTTGTCAACTTCGATTTGCTCATCTCTATTTTTTACGCCTGATGACTGTTTATTCATTCCCACTTACTTCTGTTGAGGCCCAATGCAGTGGCTGTGTTTGGGGTGGCCCCAAAGCTACACCGAGTCCCCAGACACTGTCGAGGTGTCACCACATATTGCTTCTCTCCAGAAGGGATGGTAAGGTGTGGTGCACCCAAATGGGAAATACGTCCAGAGAGTCAGGGTCTGCAGTAAACCAGGGTGCTTCTTTACTGGAGGACTGGAGTACAAAACAATACAGGCGAGGCATTGGGCTGGCTTCTCCAGTCTCCTCCGAGACATGGCATAGGGCTGGCTTCTCCAGTCTCCTCCCTGAGACGAGGCATAGGGCTGGCTTCTCCAGTCTCCTCCCTGAGACGAGGCATAGGGCTGGCTTCTCCAGTCTCCTCCCTGAGACGAGGCATAGGGCTGGCTTCTCCAGTCTCCTCCCTGAGACGAGGCATTGGGCTGGCTTCTCCAGTCTCCTCCCTGTCAGAAGAAGACTTTGATGCTGAGGAAAGGCCTGAGCTAGCTGTCCCTCTCTCTCTCAGAAGGCTGGTACCCTGGTCCAAGGCTGGAGGCCCACGGTCTGTAGCTCATTAGTCTGGGTGGCTCCTTGGTCATAGGACTAGTGACCCATGGTCTGTGGCTAAGATTCCCCATCTCAGCGTCTTCTTCTGGTCACTCATGAAGGCTGGCAGTCTCCCTCCAAGCACTTGCCCATAACTGCAGCACACTAGGGGCTCTGACTACTCTCCTTATATACAGTTTTAGCTAGACTGGAACCTTCTAGTCGGAGGGGTGGAGTGGAGAAGCTCAGCACAAACAGATACAATGTTACAGTTTCCGTCTGTCATAGACTTACATTACAGCTTCAGTGATACTCAAGGGCAATGACACAGCAGTGTTTCAAGACTTAACAGAGCTAAACCAGACATTCACAAGGTCAGGCTGTTTTGTTTTGGTGGTAAACAAGTCTGTCTTTTTCCCTCCAAAACATGGTCTTCTTTAAACTCAAGTCCCAAAAGTCTCTCAGTATTCATTATCATTAACCCTTTCCACAGAGCCTCACAAACACAGTTCAAATGAACAAGATATATATTACAACATATAAAATGCAGTTACACAGTATTAGTACCCATGCTCCAGGGCACTACATCAATACAAGTCTATGCCAGTCATGAACTGCAACATTGTTTCTGTTAGGCTGTGTTTCTCCACTCCATCCCTCCCACTAGAAGGTTCTGGATAAGTTAGAAACTGTATATAAGGAGAGCAGTCATAGCCCCTAGTGGATAGGAACCACTGCTTAGTAGGAGAGACTGCCTGGCCACCCAAGTGACCAGAAGAAGACACTGAGACAGGAATACCCTGCTCGATGAGTTGCAGACCCTGGATCACCAGCCCTTTGGCCAGGATACCAGAAAAGAGAGAGAGAGACAGCTAGCTCAGTCCTTTCCTTAGCACAGAACCTTCTTCTGTTGGAAGAAGAGAAATTGACAGGCCCTTAGGGCACAAATAGGTAGTTTGTTAAGGGGTTAAATGTCCAATAAGATTAATGGTAGTGATATGACTGTTGGTTGGACAGCCAGGGGACAACCTCGGAGATGATGGTGGACAGATATTTTATGAAGTTGCATCATCCTCCTCCTTCTTCTCTCCGCAGCCTTTATTCCATCAATATGGCACCATTAATGCCGCTCCCGGTGTGTCTGATACAGAATGATGGGAGTAATCTGGTGGTCAACCAAGAGGCTGAGAAAATTCTTTCCAGAATCTCTGAACCGGTGATCATCGTGTCCATTGTAGGAAAATACAGGACAGGAAAATCCTTCTTGATGAACCGGCTGGTGGGACGCAATAATGGTGAGTAACCAACTGGAATGGGGCTGAACTGCAATACCAAACACAGCCTGTGGGGAAGAGCGGCGCTGTTCCGGAAGGAAGGCGGCCATGTTGTCTCTTATTTTTCTATATTCTACAGAACTGTTTTCTCATTTTAATCAGCTGTCTTCCGTCTTATAGAGTGAAGGGCGGGAACAAGGTTGTCAGCCTCACTTTCACCTGTCCTGGATGCCCACCGATAATCCTGTGGACATTACTGGACTAGGTGGACTGATGTATGACAACCATCATCCCATACACTATATATGAGGGTGACCACCACCTCCCCAGCCGCATTGTGGGAGAAAATCACATAGCACATTGGAATAATTGCCACTATGTTTAATGACTCCTTCCAGGTTTTCCGCTAGGATCGAGTATCCAGTCCAAGACTAAAGGGATCTGGATGTGGTGCATTCCGCACCCTTTGAAACCTGGACATATTCTGGTTCTACTGGACACAGAGGGACTAGGAGACGTGGAGAAGGTGAGGTCCAGAATCTGCTTGCATTTTAGAGGGGTTCCCGTGGATATTGTAGATCAACAGGTTTATTTTCGGCAAACTCACGTGGCCCAACTTCTCAGCCTTCCATGGCCAAGATGGTGATAAGCAGAGTAACACCGTCTGGTGGTTGGCAGATAGGCAACAATCTCTGTTAGGGCCCTTGCAGGCGGCGGGATGCAGTCCGTGTTATCTGCAGCGAGAATGAGAGCCAAGCTGCGCAGTGGACATCAGAGGCACGAAGCAGTAACATGATAGATACTGCTCCTGTGACCTTTTTACTACAAATTCACAGTGAGATAAAGTTGTCACGGTGATTTTGCAGTAAAAGGGTCATAGAGAGGCACGGAGCAGTATTATCATGTTACTGCTTCGTGCCTCTGATGTCCACAGCGCAGCTTGGCTCTCATTCTCGCTGCAGGTAACGGATTGCATCCGCTCGTCTGCAAGGGCCCTTATTCTGTATAGGCTCAAATATTGGGAGATTTGGCCTATCACAGACTGGCCTCCCCCCTTTTTGCCCTGGACAGGGCAACATTTTTGGAAATTCTGTCCCTGACTTTAAGCAAAAAGAAAGGTCCGGCACCATTTTTGAAAATTTTTTGATGACATGTTGCAAGTGAACTGGGACCTTGCAACAATCTCATCATTTAATTTGGCTACCATTGTAGTGTACGGGAGTTGTACTGCCCGTCACTACGGAAGGGTCACTTGGCTGCTGTCGCTCCTCTCATTTTAGGAGGAGGCTGGTAAAGGTCCTATTTGTACCATGCAATGTAAATCAATGTAATTTATGGTATTTGATTCTCCTGTTACTGTGAAATGTCCTATGTGCAGGCCGGCTAGGGATGTAATTCCAGCTCTAGTCACTAGAGGGAGCTAGGTTGCCCTAGTCTATATAAGGCCCAGTCAGGGGAAGGACAGAGAGTCTAGAGTGTGCCTTAGACAAGTGCAGGCCATGTGCCTGTGAAGGCCAAACCCAGGCCTCACGGCCTGTGAGGAATCCACCCTAGGAAGATGGTACCCTAGGAGAAGGAGTGCAGAACCCAGAGGCAATCCCTAGAGCAAGAGGTACTAAACGTCAAGAGGAGGTACTCTATAAACTGGAGATTCAAGGATATAAGCCAGAAGTAGGGCATTGGGGCCTTGAAGCATCAATTCCAGTCAGGACGAGTCAGGAAGAAAGTAAGGTTCACCTGCAATTCCAAGTCCTGTATTATCACCCTCTGTTTAACCTTGCTGGATGTAAGACCACTGCAATTTTGATTGTCTGCAAAAAGGAACTGTTGGAAAGACTGCTTACTGTATCATCACTGTCTTCAGTAAAGTTTGAATTCTGTTTTCAAGTTACCAGTCTGCACCTCTGTTATTCCTACTGTAAATACGGTGTGCCACCGTTTACTGGCACTGGCGTCACGACATATCAGGGACTTAGCCATAGGCACGTTAAACTATAACACCAAGGGCACCTCACCTTCCACCTGGCTGTGTCCCTCAAGAACCCAGAGAGTGCCCCAGAGGAGCAGCGTGCCGGCCTCTCCATCACTGGCATTCCCCAGGTTAGTTCCACACATTGCCTGACTTGGGGATGCTACATTTTGGCGTCACGAACAGGATACGCACGTTTTACGGACTGTGAGCAAAAACGTGAACTTTGTGCCTTAACCAGTTTGCCAAGTGACAAAACGCCTGTTTATTTGAAGTGAACTTTGCGGACCTAAAGCGTACAGAAAAGTGTCCCAAAACCTCCAGAAAGCGCTGTGCAGTGTTGCGCTATCAAGAGGAAGAAAATCGCCACTTCAAAGTGCATTTTGTGGACTTTATGCTGTTTTACTACCGCTGCTTGCTGTCATTGAATTGATGCATCATGGCGTCCAAGATGGCCGCCGGCGCCATTGGACTTCTTCTTGCGCCATCACTGTCCTCAGTGGCGCGAAAATTTGGCGCCAAAACCCTCCAAGAAGGAGGAGGAGACGACCTGGAGGTAACGCCTTCCCTTGAGGATTATAATATGGACACCGCCTACCCTATACTGGAATACCTAGGGGCGTGCAAGAATCGACGGGGTGGAGCCTGCTGGAACAGTGGACTCGCCCTGCTACGAGGTTTCCTACCTGGATCGGAGGATCCCGGAGCCGTGGGTGCGGTGCAATGGAGAGAGCGGCCCCAGGAAGCAACTAAGGCGCCCTCGCGCCGGCGAATATACTCCCCAGCGACATGGCCCAGACAGCTGTCCATGGCTTTGGCACGAGCCCTGCCGTTTTTCACCCGCAGAGGAAGGCTTCCTCCAGCGGAACTTGGCGTGAGTCATTCGATGGCCGAATCAGTAAGCGGCAACTTTAAAACTACCACTCCAGAAGAAATGCCAGGAAGTCACCAAAGCGGTTCTGAGACTCAGGGACAGTAAGCCCCAGCTCCCGACGTCGCAGTCGTGCTCGGGTTTGATAAGGTCAGAGGATTTGCTTCATCCAAGAAGCCGGCACCAACCGGGACTACTACGTGTAGTCGCCGGTCCGTCAAGGCGCAGCTGGCTCGGGCGACTGTAATCTGGCGGTTGGAGAAAGTGGGTTCACTCCCGCAGAGGGCTACGAGGCCCATATGCTACTGCGGTGACCCGTCCAGGACCACCGGTGCAGGCTGGGAAGAAGCCGAAGATCCGGTGGAGAGCGGAGGACCGCGGGACCCATCGAATACGTGCCAGGAGAAGAGTTCCTTTCTCGGCCCGAACATTTCTGGCAGCCCGGCGCGATCCTGGACAAGCCTCCCAGTCACCCACCCCTCTCCAGAGCTGCCGCGACGAGAAGACAGCCGCTGATCGGGCGCGGATGGCCCAGTTCGAGTGAGGCGATGGATGGCCTGCGGAAGGAGCCGCCAGGATGGGAGCCTCATCTGGAGCCTGCTGCAAGTGTGCGAGGTCCAGCAGTGAGATCTCCGCCCTGGAGGACGGGTTGGCTTCATACAGGCTTACCTGGATGGCCTAAACCCAGTGACAGAGGCTAAGAAAACAGCGCCCAGCAATCCAGCGGTGAGTTACCTGTGACCCCTGTACCACCCGAACCCGTAGTCAAGGTCCTACCATTAGCTGAGCCACCCAAGGTCCGTGTAACAGCGGATAAATTGACATATGCCAGGAGCCGAGTCCGCGTGACCAGGGAGCGTTATCAGCCCGGCCAGAGTGTCTACTAGCGCCCGGCCCGTGTCGAGACCAGCAGCTCCTGTAAATCACTTGGCCCAGCCCCGGGCCAGTAAGAGGTGGTAGGCCCAATACGGTGATGTTTCCAGCCCATTCCTTTGTTGACCTCCTCCATGTGGCCCCTGGTGCATGGCCCAGACACCTGCATGAGATTCAAGGATATAAGCCGAAGTGAGGCATTGGGGCCTTGAAGCATCAATTCCAGTCAGGACGAGTCAGGAGAGAAAGTAAGGTTCACCTGCATTTCAAGTCCTGTATTATCACCCTCTGTTTTACCTTGCTGGATGTAAGACCACTGCAATTTTGATTGTCTGCAAAAGGAACTGTTGGAAAGACTGCTTACTGTATCATCACTGTCTTCAGTAAAGTTTGAATTCTGTTTTCAAGTTACCAGTCTGCACCTCTGTTATTCCTACTGTAATACGGTGTGCCACCGTTTACTGGCACTAGCGTCACGACATATCAGGGACTTAGCCATAGGCACGTTAAACTATAACACCAAGGGCACCTCACCTTCCACCTGGCTGTGTCCCTCAAGAGCCCAGAGAGTGCCCCAGAGGAGCAGCGTGCCGGCCTCTCCATCACTGGCATTCCCCAGGTTAGTTCCACACATTGCCCTGACTTGGGGATGCTACATTTTGGCGTCACGAACAGGATACGCACGTTTACGGACTGTGAGCAAAAACGTGAACTTTGTGCCTTAACCAGTTTGCCAAGTGACAAAACGCCTGTTTATTTGAAGTGAACTTTGCGGACCTAAAACGTACAGAAAAAGTGTCCCAAAAACCTCCAGAAAGCGCTGTGCAGTGTTGCGCTATCAAGAGGAAGAAAATCGCCACTTCAAAGTGCATTTTGTGGACTTTTATGCTGTTTACTACCGCTGCTTGCTGTCATTGAATTGATGCATCATGGCGTCCAAGATGACCGCCAGCGCCATTGGACTTCTTCTTGCGCCATCACTGTCCTGCAGTGGCGCGAAGAATTTACGCCAAAACCCTCCAAGAGGGAGGAGGAGGCGACCTGAGGTAACGCCTCTTTGAGGATTATAATATGGACACCGCCTACCCTATACTGGAATACCTAGGGGCGTGCAAGAATCGACGGGGTGGAGCCTGCTGGAACAGTGGCTCACCCTGCTACGAGGGTTTCCTACCTGAATCGGAGGGATCCGGAGCCGTAGTTGGTGCAATGGAGGCGACCTCAGGAGCAACTAAGGAGCGCCTAGCGCCCCAGCGTATACTCCCAGCGTACATGGCCCAGACCTGTCCATGGCCACAGCTGAAACCCTGCTGTTTTCACCCGCAGCGTGAAGGCTTCCTCCCGCGGAACCCCGCGTCGGTCAACTGATGGCCGAGATCCAAGTGGCGCAACTTTAAAACCACCACTCAGAAAAAGTACTTGAAGAAGTCACCAAGCGGATCTATGAAGACTCCAGGGACAGCAAGCCCAGCTCGAACGCCACTCTGGAGTTGTGCTCGAGTTTGACAAGGTTAGAGGATTCAGGCTTCATCCAAGAAACCGGCACCAACCGGACTATTATGTGAATCGCCGGTCCGTCAAGCGCAGCTATCTCCGGGCGACTGCATAATCTAGCGGTCGGAGAGAAGTGGAGTTCACTCCGCAGAAGGCCTGCGAGGCCTATATGCTACTAGGCGGTGACCCGTCCAGGACCGGTGCCGGAAGACTGGGAAGAAACCGAAGACCTGGTGGAGGCAGAGGACCCGCCGGGACCCATCCGAATACGTACCAGGAGAAGAGTTCCTTCTCGGCCCGAACATCTTCTGGCAGCCGACGATCCTGGACAAGCCTCCCGATCCTTATCCTCTCCAGAGCTGCCGCGACGAGAGAAGACAGCCAGCTGATTGGCGCGGATGGCCCAGTTCAGTGAAGCTAATGGATGACCTGCTGGAAGAACCGCCGCGATAGAACCTCATCTGAGCCTGCTGCAAAGTGTACTGGAATCCAGCAGTGAGATCTCAGCCCTGGAGGAGCGGATCGCTTCCTTACAGGCTTACCTGGATGGCCTCGCGGCAAGTGACAGAGGCTAAGAAAACAGCGCAGCAGTCCAGCGGTGGTGAGTTACCTGTAGACCCCGTACCTACCCGAGTCCGTAGTCCAAGGTCCTACCGCTACGCTGCAGCCACCAAGGTCCAGGTAACATGCGATAAGTTGACCTATGCCAGGAGCCGGGTTCGCCATGGCGGGAGCGTTATGTCTCCGGCCAGAGGAAGTGTCTACCCCAGCGCCGCCCGTGTCCCGAGACCAGCAGGCTCCTGCTATAGTCCGCAACCCGCGTGGCCAATGAGTGGTAGGCCCATCCGGTGATGTTTCCAGCCCATTCTCTTGGTGGGCACCCTCCAGTGGCCCCGGTGCATGGCCCAGACTACCTGCAGCAGGGCTGCACTCACTCCGATGAACGGCTCATTTGACGCGCTACCGTGAGCAGGCCTACTAGGGCCATTTTTGCTCATTCTCACAGGGACATCATACATGTTGCAGGAACTGTTCCTTTAAGTTTGCCAGGCTGGTGGAGCTTGCTGCCAGTTCCCACGGCCGGTAGGCATTTTGTGAAGATAAGTTGCCACTCGTGGAACCACTGCTCCCAGCCTGCCTCTTTCTGTTCCGGGACATCCTGCCTGCTGCTAACATTATGGCGTCAAGTACTTTAATAACTCCAAGTTGTGCTTTTATTTGCACCTTATCCCTTTTAACCCCATTTCAGGTTGAAAAGGGTTCTTTATCAGCACTTTAAATATACGCGGGACTTGCCAGGAAGATGTTGCCCTGGTATTGTCAGAGTCCTGTGATTGTGATTTTATGTATGTGCTGCTGACCAGTATTGTATTGCTAAACATATTTTATCTAAGTCTATGTGCCCAGAGATGGACCCCTGTGTGCGAGTCTCTGTGATATGCTTTTATGGACTCACTCATTGTCATGGACTATCCTGGTATTCCCTAACATCCGCTGTGCCAGGTCAGCGCCCCAGTTCCACTCTTTATCCTGAAGAAAGAGAGCGACGCCCTTGTCACCGCACTTCTCCGTCAGTCAGCTGGACCTGATGGCAATTGTCGATGCAGATAGAATTGAGTACTGATATGTATGTATTCTTGCATGTTTTTCTTTGTCTCTTTCAGGTGGAAATTCCAGTAGGGCGGTACCCTGGTAGAGTACGAGGCGTACTCAGCTTAAAGCAGCGGGGTATGTAGTGTACGGGAGTTGTACTGCCCGTCACTACGGAAGGGTCACTTGGCTGCTGTCGCTCCTCTCATTTTAGGAGGAGGCTGGTAAAGGTGCTATTTGTACCATGCAATGTAAATCAATGTAATTTATGGTATTTGATTCTCCTGTTACTGTGAAATGTCCTATGTGCAGGCCGGCTAGGGATGTAATTCCAGCTCTAGTCACTAGAGGGAGCTAGGTTGCCCTAGTCTATATAAGGCCCAGTCAGGGGAAGGACAGAGAGTCTAGAGTGTGCCTTAGACAAGTGCAGGCC